>SJOL01000633.1:173066-218900 GCA_004794785.1 Opisthorchis felineus | reverse complement strand
AATCCTCTTGCTATGTACTCCCTCGTATTGTTTTTGCCCGCCACTTTCAAATCCTAATGATCGTACCTTGTCTCATCTGATATGTTCCCCATAAGAAAGAGCCCTTGTAATTTTGGTTTCCTACCCATGCCGCCTCAGGCGTGTCCAAGTCTACTTCGGATAATGCCCACTCTTTATGTTGCTGTCCCTATTCCACGGAATTCCCAGTACCCACAAACCCCACCAGTCATGCTCTTATTCTGACTGTAAAGTTATGATCATGCCTGAAGGTATGCTACCCACTAGTTGGGAATAAACATCATTATCATTATCATTATCATTATGAAGTGGAATTGGGGTGGTGCAACCCAACTAAGACGAAGGTGGCCACGCCCTGCGCGTCGATGTAGCCGTGAGCCTCGCCTAGTACCTCCAGGCTACCCATGAATATTTTTTAAAAAAACGGAAGGACTGCTGTCATTCGTTTGTATTCCTTGGTGTTGCCAGACGAGTGACAACCATGACAAGTCCAATCCAGCTACAGGCAAACAGCAACGGTGCTCTTTTATGGTTTCTCCGAATTACTCCTGTGCGTCTACGCAGATTGTTTGCGAAGTGTGACAGTATGATACAGGCAGCTCCAGCGTATCAGTGCAATATGAGTGGCTACCACCTGCGTCGCGTATTAGTCATTCACTGCAAAGTTGGTCGCAGTGCGTTTAATTCCCTTATCCACAATGAGCCATAGGGCTGTTTCCACATCGCGGTCGGACATTTCGTGCGAACTATGCCACCGTGAAAGTTGCCCGATTGAATGTGTTGCATTAAAACAGATCACAGTTTACGAGACTCAAGGCAGCGATGCACAAGGCCACCGTCATTTTCTTCCAGTTTCGTGTCCTTCAAATTTCAAGGAAAAGATTAACAAGCCTAGGTGCGGGGCTATTTTTCGGCTCTAAGCGTGTATTGCACGGAAATGGGTGGGTTTGAGGTCTGTTCCACCAGTTCCAGAAGTGGGCACTAGGAGTGCCGGTCGTACCTCAGTGGGCACCGGATGTTTGGCTTGCGCAAATGAGCGAAGCATGATAGGGACACTAACAAGTCGTCAGTAATTTGTTTTTAATTGTGCACATTCGTCCGGAGAGGCGTCCTGCTGACTCGCAAAGACCTAAGTGACGATCAAAGCATACTTGATGTATATACGTAATGCACTACCCATAAGGTTGCTGAACATTTTTCGACGGCCCACGACCGGTTTCGCCCTTCTTGGGGCTCGTCAGGTAGGTAACGTCCCCGAGATTCCGTCAACCTTATGTTCTTCTTGAACCCAAATTGGACTGGTTTCGACAAATACACTCATTTGCAAATCAATTTGGTTTTCACGGGAGGCTCAACTAAATCTCTCGTTTGTGATACTGTTCAACTGAAAGTGCCGGAGAAAGGCCACTTCATGTTACAGTTGGTACAATATTTGAGATATCACAGTATATTTTCATAAAGAAATTACTCAAAAGGTTGCTGAAAATTCTTCGACAGCACACGATCGGTGTTGCCCTTCTTGGGGCTCATTAGGTAGGCGCAGTCCCCGAGATTCTGTCAACCCTATATTCTGCTTGAACCCAAATTGGACGGACTTCGACAAATACACTCATTTGCAAACAAATTTGGTTATGCGAGAGACTCACCTTGAACCCAGGCAAAACCGCTCGTGGGCTGTCGAAGAATTTTCAGCAATCTTATGAGTGGTGCATTACGTATAAACATGTATCGCGATATCTCGAACATCGTAGCAACTGTAACATGAGGCGGTCTGGGGCAGCACATTCAGTTGCCTGGAAACATCACAAACGAGTGCTTCGGCTGGGTTCCAGGTGAGTCTCGCAAGACCAAATTCGTTTGCGAGTGAGTGTATTTCGCTTAATTGATGTGATTCTCGAATATGCAGTGCATGGCTCCGGCAAATGTTTGCCATGGATGCCATTCTCATGGCGCTAAAAACCAAATGTAACGAACGTTTCGACTGTTTGAGTAACGCGCACCAATGTTAGCAACCAAACCTGCAAAACTCCGAACGAAAGGTTACAAAAGTGTGCTTTACTACAAAAATGTAAGTAGTTACACGGATACGAAATTACAAACCTCAACGGTTTTCGACAAACGGTGAGGTACTCCAAAAAGCCAGCAAAGACGATATGGATCAACAGCCAACGCGTGATCGAAACCGGGTCGCAAATTGACGCAATAAAGCAAATCTATGGCTGACCAGATTTTCGGTTCAAAAACGGTATATCTGAGGCGGTAAAAACGATTTGCGTAGCAAGAAAAACGGAAGATATGAAGGTCTTTGCTAAACTGAAATAGAGTTCATTTGTATCAAAAATAAAAGGGGAGGTTCATTTGAATTGATAACCGGGAGGGCAGTCATTCAAGATGGGAGGCAATTTTATTTATATACAAAGTTGCAACACTAAAATTGTGGTACCGTAGTGATACAGTTGAATGAGGCCAACACGGCAACTGACGGATAGATCGATGGATACGTTCAACAGCGTTTCACAGAGACCCAAACCGTACGAGGGACTGCGAAGAATGAATCGTATTCTCACATTTGCTGACATATATGATCTTAATATGGCCTCGAAGTAGTCTCAGGCTGGCAAAAACCTCAAGTAAACGGCTCACTCGAGGCAGTATAAAAAAGCCGGCATTCGATGTGAGAAGCACTGGACTAATAATGCTACTCTGGGTATGACAGGTGACGAAAGATGGAACAACCTGAGTCGCTCTTTGCTGAACACTCTCTAACTTGGTATTTCGCGGAATCCTGCACTAAAACCGCCTGGCTGCTCTCAACTCAGCACCTCATTGGCCAGCAAGCACAAGACATACACTAGTGGTCAGGAAAATGCACCTCTGCCGCTCAGCAACCAGGTCGGCTTTGACCTGTCGAAAACGGTGACGTAGAGTCAATCATGTTTCAGTGTGCGCTGCACATTAATTACCTGCTTCGTCCGGGGTTCCAAACTAGCACAACGTTGTCCTCAAATGCAATTTAAGTACGACAGGCGGCACCTGGGTTTTCAGTTGTTTTGGGCATGTAGTACGCCTTTTGTACCGTTGGTTATTCTGCTGAAAGTGCTGGCTTAAGGGATCAGAAATCCCTGAGCAGTCATTTCAAATGGTCCCACTGCTTTTGGACCAAAAGTCCCATATATTACTGCAGTTTTTTTGAAAAAAAGAGGGCGGATATGGAAATAGTGATGTGAAGGGAAAGTCTTAGGTCAATGAATGGGAAGGATCGGTGGATGGGACGGGCCAAATGTCTGGATCTGATGGAGGCGTGACGGTGAGACACCAGCTGTTTCCTCAATATCCAGATCTTTGTAATTTTACATAGAGAATAATCAGATGGTGCCCGTTTCAAGTGGAAGTGTACCGCTGTGAGGAAGTTGCCTTGCAGAAGGCTGCAGATTCACTTTTGTTATCGTTGGTTAGGATAGAGTTTTTACCAGCCCAAGATGAGCATATGTGGAAGGTCTCCAAAAAGTTGGAATCATCCGCACACAACGACCTTGTGCACTCAGAGATAGCTGAGATAGTACGGGGCTGATATTGGTTATCAAAAATGAACTACCAAGAATAAATCGTTGGGGAAGTATATCATACTAGGCTCAAAGGAGCCGGAAAGACGGCCAGTTTATTAAGAGGTTCGGCAACCATCAAAGGAAGTGGCTGGTGATGATGAGCTTTCATTAAATCCGAATAAAAATGCTGCGCGTGAAAAGCCTTTGAAAGATCAAAGAAGGTTCAGTGATGTCTGCACTTCTTCCTGCCGTTTTGTCATCCCAGAGAAAAACGTTAAGTTAGATAGAAGACAGAAGGTGAGCTCCCAATATGTGAGGTATGGAACCGCTGTAAATCAGAAATCCACCAATGGAACATACGAAAATAGGCCACGATAATAGAACTAAAAATTGTGCTAGAGGGACATCGCCGAAGGAACAAGCCAACAGTCTTCTCCTTGATAGACAGGAACGAAGTACCCACAAGTGACCCAGTAATGGTATCCGAAATCTACAGAGAACATTACACAGGCTTTGCTCTGTCCAGGTGACCCCGTCACATCCAAACTTGTCAAGACTTAGCTACCAACGGCCTCTTTCCAACATGGTCATCATCGAGGAGGACATTCACCATCTCTTGCGCAAGACAAATCCCTTCAGCGCGTTGGGGCCAGACAAGGTCCAACCAAGGATCCTGAAGGAAACGTCGCTCACACTGGAAGAGTATTTCCACCCGGCGTCTCAGTCGCTCGGCGAAGTCTACCTTCCCTCTGCTTGGAAGGAAGCGATCGGAACGCCAATCTACAAAATTGTGTTTGAATATCGTCCGGTAGCTAAAGGCCCATCAGCCTCACTACCGTACCGTGCAAGGTGATGGAACGCATCCTGAAGCGAGCCATCGTAAACCAACTTACTACCAACAACATTATATTCCCAGTGAAACATGGATTATTCCCCAACCGTTCTTCCGTGAAGAAAGTGTCCGTATTTATGGACTACTTAACCCAAGCTAAGGACGAGGGACTTATATCAGATTCCATATTTTTCGACTTCTCAACAGCATTCGATCGAGTCCCACACGTCCCGCTGCTCCACAAACTCGAGTCTTACGGGGTTCAAGGGAAGAGCCTACTCTGTATCAAGGCGTTCCTGTCAGACAGAACATTCCGAGTGAAAGTAGGCTCGACCCACTCTTCTTCAGCACCGGTCTCCATTGGAGCTCCTCAAGGCTCCGTTCTGGGACTAGTGCTGTTTCTGATGTACGTCAACGACCTTTCATATGTTATTTCAGGTCCATGTCTACTAATTGCGGACGACTTGAAATCCTGAATTTCAAATGCCAGTGCTTTCCAAATGGATGTAGACGCTGCTAAGCAATGGTCGTTAGACTGGCATTTTCCAATAAATGATGAAAAGTGTGTCCATATGTCATTCGGAGGAGACACAGCGAATGTGATTGTCGTGCATGGTAAGAATGGACCAGAAAACATTACGGGGATAGATATCAATAAGGATTTGGGTATCTGGCTCTCTTCAAACCCTTCCTTCTGACCACACCATGAAAAGTCGGCTCAAAAGGCATTTGCCGTCCTACGGATGATTCGGAGTACATTCCCCCGTGTTACTTGCATGAAATTCCAGATGCTCTATGAGGCATAGGTTAGACCGCTTTTTGAATATGACAACAAAGTGTCTGCTGTTTGCGCAAGCAAGGAGTACTCCTCATTGAGCGCATCAGATGAGTTGCTACGAGAATGATTGCCGGCCTTATATCTGTGGACTAGGAGACACGCTCCTCGTGGTGCCTGACCCCTTTCCCATGGAGTATCGTCGCCTCCGATGGTCCGTTTGAACAAGGTTTGGCCAACAGGTTTTTCACTGTCGACCCAACTAACACACGTCGGGGACATGGTGAGAAGCTTTTCAAGCTCAGAGCGCAGGCAGCAATTTTTCTCATTTCCAGTAGTTGCTGCGTGGAACAACCTTCCTCCGACGGTTGTCCACACTGCATCTAGTGCCCAGTTCAAAGCACTTTTGGACGCGTTTTTAGTTGAGTCCTCGCGCTGGCAAGATTCCTGCCCTGCGCTGAGAATTCGAAGTGCAATGCCACATTCTTTTTTCACGTGCACCTTCCAGGTGAAGGGAAGCCGCTGAACGACAAGAAAGAACCAGACCCGGGAAGCTTGGGCGAAAGCCTCGAACCTGTGTACCAATCCATGAATCCTTGAGTAACCGAAAAGTTTCACTCTCGGTCGACTGCAGTTTTAGTTAGCGTAGTTGACCCACCGGCAAGGTGATGTACCTCGGATTTTGTTGAATAATATCAGTTATGCGCCAAGTTGTCTATAGTCAACCCACCCTCATCAGTGTTCGTCGCTGCGCCTTGGAAGCACAATGCTTTTTCTCCAGAACCTACGCGAGTGAAATAAACCTTCCTAGGCCAAGGTGTTGCATTTAGTTGCATATGTGCTCAGACCGAAAATCACGCAGATCTGCTGACATTTTTTGCTTCTTGTTTTAAGTAATCTCCTTTCTAAATTTTCGGCGTATATTCGACTTTGAACTTGCTGTGCTACGGCTTCGGAAGTGGCTTCACATGCGTTGGTTGAGAAATTTGGGGCTGCATCCTTTCCATCCTTCACGGCATTTGAGAAATCCTTAAATCAATACATGAAGGATAACTATGTGGTATTTGTGCGTTCATCCAGTAATCAAAGCACCAAAGCTGTTTTGCGTTACGAATGATTGTACTTCAAATGCGGCAGGCGACCTCCAAGACCAAGGGAAAGTCGAGGAATCCCAAGAAGCTAGTCAGCTAGGAGTGCTTTCTAATAAAAAACAGTACGTGAAGCACCCACTGTCCAGTGCGGTTTTGTCTACGGAAGCAAAGGGACCACCTCGCGGTCACCTCTTATTATCTTGAACACAATCATAAGGTGTCTAAGTTTTTGTACGATCGGCTTCTGGTTAATCGACGGCTAACTGTAGACGAGTTGAGCACCTGCAGTGCCCTGCTGAAGTATGGAACGCCGTCGTGTGAGGTGCGGCAGTTTGTGGTAGATGAATTCGGCAAGATTCTTACCACTCAGGATATATACAACTACTCCGGGAAGTGTCGACTGGCTCCGTTGAGTAGGTGCCGCATAGCTGGGCTTTATTGTGGCAGATGATATGCCTTCGGTCCCGGAAAAACTTCGGGAGACCGGACGCGTGCTTGTGCGGCAGTCAGACGAAGGTCACCAAGGCCACATATGCTTCTCCCGATGCCAGCAGATAGCGTTGTTTCGACGCTTTCCAGATGTAGTAAATGTAGACAAAACGCAAGCAACAAACCGTTTTGGGTAAGTTTTTATAAAGCACCTAATATTTGGCCTGTAGATGCAAGCTGTATACCGTCCTGACAAAGGATGGCACGGGCACCGGTCGTCCGGTTATGTATGCGTTCTTGGGGAGCGAACAGTTTGCCCCTATGCGTAAACTGTTTGACTTATTCAATGAAATGATGGGGGAGCATTATCCAGTTAAGACTTTCGTCATGGACAATTTGGCAGCGCACATGCGGGTTGCAAGGGTCGTGTTCGGCTGCGACGTAATGCTGTGCTACTTTTACATCAGAAAAGCTATCAGGAAGCACGTATGTGTCACATGACATTCACGTATTTTTGGTCACAGACACTCTGCAAACAGCCGGCATATACTCCGCCTAATGGCCTGCTTGGACAATGCCGTACAGTGGGTTTTTTGTTTATTATAATACGTCGTATCACTGTAACTGACGGCAACTCCTGGAGGGTGACGACTACGTTCTGAACGTGGTCCGTCGAATGACTACGCATGCATGTTCTCTCGTTTTGAGGCACCGGGGGCCGCGACCGCCAAGGCTGCACTATCACAATGTTGGAACAAACAAGGTGAGGTCAATCTACGTTAACTAACTTATAGTTCGTGGTGCAAACACCCAGGTGTTCCTAGACGGTAGACACCTGTGCTGGAGAATGCACATGCCCCTTCTAACAGGCGGTGTGGCTCCTATGCATCCATTTGTTCTCCGTATTTAGAGGTCAGTCGGTTGCAAGCAGTAAGAACTATTCTTCACAACTTTTTCCCCAGCTTGCTTCCCAATCGACCAACGGTGGCTGTCGGATTACAACCTACCGGAAAAAGGTATACCCCTTACAGTTGTTTCCCAACCACCGCCGACAGCTTTGGACGGCTTGTGTAAACAAGTAAACCTAGTGGTGGATAAACTCCAGGGGCTGGAACCCAGAAGGGTCACGGCCATTTCTTAGGGGATCCCGTGAGTAGGCATGCGAAATAGCCGCTGGCGTTGGCGTTGGCGTTGTCTAAACAAGCCTCTACGACATCATAGCCGCTGAAGTGCTACTATTTTAGGGTAAGTATTCCTCCCAGTTTGTCAGCCACCTGGCTCATGGTGACATTTCAAAAACCTAACTTATATCTTTCTCTCATTTCAGGACATCAATAGCCCACTGAACACTCCGCACGACGGAGTTCATGCGCCTCCGGACAGGACATATGTACTCATCAAAACGACCAATACAACTCAACTTTTTATGCCGTCTAATTTGGACCTTTCCCCCAGTAGGGATGGACGGGCGCGCTCCGGACAGCTGATCAGGTATCGTGGACCACTAGTCGCATGTTAGTCGTGTACGTCAGCTTGGTTCGTTCAGCTGTCCGCCGTGATCGACGTAGGTTCCATGTGGCAGGTTGATCAATGCCCTTGTCCTCCTGGCATACTTCGCAAGCTATAACGGAACGCTCTGCAGTTTAACATCAAATTTGCACGAGTTTTCGCCAATAATGAACGCGGCTTCCGCGATTTTAACCGGTAACAGCAGCTATCGAGCAAAATTTATTTACAGCAATGGCACCGCCGTATATTTTGGATCCACAAGGGCCATGTAGATTCTAGAATATTCAGCGAATATTCCAGCTTTAAGTAAGTGAGTCACCTTTTTCCGCAATTCGTGATTTCTTATTACATTAAGCAACATACAGTCGGTGGTGGTTATTGACCTTGAAGATTCGCTCACTTAAACAAATCACCATTGTAGATAGTTTACATAATAATTCATTATACATAGACATTCTATACTATGAAGTGGCAACCCTGAAAATGTCGTAGCTTTCGAGAAACCAACCCCATTGTACGAATACTGAGCGGCGTTGTCCAGAGGCCAGCCGGTCTCAATGACCAAATATCATACCGATTGGGCGGATGTCAGGTGAGGGCCACGGACTGAACGAAAGCCTGCCTTGATTGGTCATAATGTCAGCCAATCTGGATCGAGCATCTATAGCTCGGTGCTTTTCTCAGCCTCAAGACGATCCCAGCACGACACTGTAATAATCTTTCTTTGTCTCCAGAAAAAGCTGTCTCAAGCTACCGTCCCTTTTGATATATCTTAGTGGGCGAATCAGGAGGCCAAGAACCGACACAGAAGTTGCACTACCCTCAGTAAGACGCAACAGCCTCCCACCGGATACTCTGCATTTTGCAAACAGGATTGTACGAGCGACACAGCTCATGGCCTGGGATACAAGCATCGTCGCACGTTACGGCGATTCCATAGTTTTTCTGGTCAGTTACGGATCTCCATGAGTGATTTGAGACACCGCAACCAAACTAGAAACGACGTTTTCATATTTTTGATTCAGCCAGCGGTTGCTTGATGTAGTATGCACGCTACGGAAGCACCAGGGGACAGTGGTTCTCCGAAGGTAGGGTTTCACAACAATTTCTGTGGATAGAAGACAGAAAGAAAGGTCATGAGCCGAACCCAGTGAACAAGGTTGTACGTCACCAATACTTACATATAAATCAATCAAACTGGCAGACACCGTATTCTACACTTGAGTACACTTTGCAGTCCAATTATCGCAGGTCATGCGAATAATAAACTAACGAGGCAACCGTCGCCCCGAGCGCATGTACGACCGGCAGTCGAAATCTGCGTACCCGAATATGGGTACATTGGATCCCTCCACGGACAGCAGTCGACTTACCGATGACCGCACTTGTTTGCGTCCTAGCCTGATCGTGCGTACACACACTTCTACACCATAAGTACGTGACAGCCAGGTCGTGAAGGCGCTTCTTCGGACTTCTGTTCATTCTTACAAGCCGATATACTATGTCGGCAGGTGTGACGTGTGCCATTCCCAGCTGGGATTCACTCTATTTGGATCGAAATTCCATGAAGGAATGGCACTCACAATCGGGAAGGTACTCCAGCATCTGCCCTGTCACATTGCATACATCCGACGATGCCTCCTATGGACCCGCAAAACCCCGAGTGACTAATTGATGACATTCTTGAGTACGAAGTACACGGTTTCAACGCAATGGGTGTCAGGGTTACCAACCCCAGGGTAGTTGGATTAGTAGAAACTAAAGTTGTATCACCACGATTATAACGGGCAGGTTATCTGATGAATCGGCAGATACGTTCAACAGCATTTTGGGGAGACCCGCACCGCACGGGAGATGAGTGAAGAATGAATTTTACACTCGCATCGGCTTATAGAATCCTGGGATGGCCTCGAAACAGTCTCAGCCCAGTCCAGAGCACAAGTAACCAACTTTCCCTCAGTATTGCGAAAATCTTTACCTACCGCACTGTTGCCATACATATACGACAATTTCAGAATCACCTAAGTGTGCTTTCACCCTTTGTGTACGCCTGTCTCGTGTATGCTCAGCTACCATCCTTCATAGTCTACCCTAGTCATCTTGGTCGAGGATAAACACTGAATCTAGTGTTTACCAACCCAGGTCTTCCTTGTGTTTTAGCCTTTTATGTATTGCTCATTCCAACCGTAACAACGCATTGACCCGCACAGTTTATGCGCCGCCGTTTCACTGGTCCAGTTCAGTTTATCAGCTCACATTGTGCGTCTCAATTGGACGACGTGTGTTTCTGAGTCAGTAAGTACAGTTGTTCCCCTATGCGTGCAACCTCCTTTATGATTCTCTTTTATTACATATAAGTCCCCTGAAGCTGCGTACTTCCTCTGGATTCTTTAGCCTTGGCCATGTAGCCACTTGACTTTTTCGGATGGGTACGCTTATTTTTGGTGAAATTATATATCCCAAGCGCAGTACGTATTGACGCAAGAAGTGGTACTTGAAGAACTGTTGTATGGTTGCTCTGTTTTTTAAACGTTTCATCGCTCAGTGCTAAATTAATTTTTCTCGTTTCGGCTCTCAGTGTCAAAGTTTTGGATGAATAAAACCTAGCTTCTGGGCCCTCAGTCTTTTTCGTTCTTATTCTGCCTGTCGCTACACTCCATCCCTCGTTGAACATAGCAGAGGCTTTAAGGTGAGCCCCACATCTTCCCAGTCTTGTGAAATGCTAATGAACAGAATTTTCATGGATAGTGACGTCATTCAAGCATACCGAACAGTTGTGGGGATAAGGTCTTGTAATTCGTTCTGCATAGGCCGTTGAAAGACTGCTTTGGTGTATGATAGTTCCGAAGGCATTGTTTGAAGCTCTTATAGCCTTGAATCTTATGAAAAGGCCGTGTTTGGTTTACTTTTTCTCTCCATCTCCACCTCTAGTGATCGGATATCGGATCCAGTGTGTTAAAATATTTATTTTCTGCGAGTGCATGAATGCCTCGTCGGTCGGTGGTAGTGGGAATGCGTTATGTCCATTTACGTGACTCAGCCTTCGGGTGTCAACATAGTCCTTGCATTTGATCTTTCCCTCTCACCAATACCACCTAAATACAGCCAGGGGAACCCGACGACTGTATAACCACTTTTCAACATTTCCTCAATGCCTCCAAGTACTCGAGACTCACTAGAAGTTGACCATATACGTATCCCGGAAGTTGTGTTAACTATGACGGTAGTGTGACAGACAAAGTGAGCGCACGGGCCTCGAAGGTTAGAACTGTGTTTGCCCACTTATGGCGCTAAAAATGCATGTCACTGGGTCTCAGTGGGCGCGTATATCATATTAGAGTGCGGGCCCTGTTGTTGTACGTTTGCGAGAGTTGGCCACTTCGGACGAGGGATATGAAACGTCATGAGGTCTCTGAACACCTGTATCTTAGAAACAGCTGGACTCGGCTGGAACTAGCGAATCCGTAATGAGGTGATCAGGAGACGGGTTCTTGGTGAGACAGAGGGTACTTCCTTCAAAGAATGCATCCAGCACTGCCATGTGCCAAGCACGCTGAGATACCACCTACATAGACGGGCTCTGCCTTCCGTGAATAATTCGCAGTGGCGGAAGGTTAGATGTGGACAAGATTTGACATGGCAGAAGGGAATGAAGTTTGTTACAAAACGTTTGCTGCTGTTGATGCTGTTTGCCTTCCAGGATGGGGTCTGCATGAGCTCCCTGGTGTATGGCTGGAGACAGTGAACGGCGGCTAACTGGTGTTAGTGGCGTTCATGCCGTCAGTTTCTATTCGGATTGTCTGAGTGCTGGAGGTGTAGGCACCTCTGATGTTTGTAGCAGGTTGGCCGTAATCCCTTCCCTCCCCCATCTCTTCTTTCTGTTTTGTGTTTAAAATAAATTTACGTGGTTGTACGGCAGTGAATCATTAGTCTTTTCATCTGGTGTTGCTGACAACCATGTTGATAGACCCCACACCTTGTAGTAGTGAAGGCTGTGCCGAGCCCATCCTTCATATCTCCTTTGAAGTAACCATTTTAGTGTCCCTGTCATACCCCACTATCTCTTATTTAAACACTGCCTCAATTTATCCATCACTCCGGCTATTTCTATCCAAATGCCATTCGTGTCACTATCTTTTGATGCGCTGGTATGGCCGCTAGATAAGTCCGCCGAATCCAGCCTATGATTCATTCCCCACGGTCCCTATCTTCACACTCGACGCTTACTATAACCTTATGGCCTCTGCAAACTGCGTCACATCCCGTACGTTTTCTCTTGGTTCGTCTCTATACGTCCCATTGCCGTGTTCTCGCACATCCCTAACTTGTTCTACCTCGCCCACCGATTCGAGACCCCAGGTTGCTCCGTCCTTGCTCCATTTCATATCGAGATCCCTGGGCTTACACATGTTTTACTAGCCACCGCCCTACCTTTTATGATTACTCCAGTAATATCTTTCCAATCAAAACCCGCTCTTTTCTGCATAGGTTGCATTACACCCAAGCTGTCTCCGTTGTAACTTTCCGAATATTCATATGAATCACAGAAAAGTGGCTCTTTTCTGGCACACCCGATTCCCTAATTTCCCTTCCGGAGTGAACCATCCCTCGTTCTGACCCCCTTTGGTAGAGAAGCTTGCGGAGATCTCACCATGTACCCTCACTTCAAGAAGTATGCGAATATGGGGACCGAATTATGTTCACAAACTTTTGGGGCTTACTCTGTCGAGCAAGTGTGGTTAACACCACTGACCGGTCGACAGAATCTAACCCACCCTTGACGTCAAGGTGTACAAGGTTATAGGCTGTGTGTGCATATGGCGTTGCTCGAACACCTGGTGGAGTGTGAAGATGTGGTCGACGCTGCCTCTAGCCGGTCGATATCCCGCTTGATGACCGCGGGTCGAGAATTCGCGTGCCACCGTAAGACGAAGAACCAATGACGTCAGAAGCGGGATTCAGACTGACGCCCCTGTGGTTACTGCATTGACTGCGAGTACCCTTTTTTAAAATGGGCACTACTATCGACTCACCACAGTTGTCTGGGACGGTTTCTTTCTGACAGACAGACGCAAATAGACTAGACAAGCACTGGCTGAGGAATTCACTGCCATTCTTGAACAGAACAGGCGGAAGGTCGTCAGGACCAGTAGCACGATAGCGCCTGAGTGGAGATATGCGCCCAGACATTTCTGAGGCTGAAGGGCGTTCCATGTTCACAACCCACCTTCCTGTTGAAGGTCGGCTTGTTGTTCTGCTTGCTTCAGTGGGCAAACAATAAAAGCAGCTAGTTATACCGGTTTTCGGTGTTTGAAAACAAACTGCGAAGTGTTCAGGGTTCTTACTAAAGTAGGAAGTGCAGAAGCTGCAGCTGAGTGTGATGCACGGCGAGCAAAGCGGTCAGTCGTAGTGCTCGGACCTGCGGAGAGAGTATTCAAATTAGGCTGGGGTAGGGCAGAAGAGGGAATTCGTGAAAACGTGTTAGTAGGGAGGCGTCAACAGTAGTATGTTTTCGCTTACCCGCCCTGCTGTATGCAGCAAGTAAGGTGATCCGGCTGGTGGCATCACGCGACGGCCGATGCGGCGAGAGTATTGCTAATTGTAAGTATCACGGTTGTACGTGGACCGGGATGCTTCCATGGCTCCCAGACGTAGACTGAAGGATGACTAGGGTCCTCGATCAAAGCCTTTGTCTCAAGGGCATGGCCGCAAGGCAGCGGTTTTTGGAGGGAAATGCAGGTGCATTGCCATTTTTATAGAAGGAGTTGTCACACATGTTCCAACTCCCAACCTAGAAACAGTGTTAGTCAGACCTCTGACCGTTGGCCAACCTGGTATGAGAGGCTCTGTGTGTGTCACATGTACATTCGTAAGTTTAATCAGTGGGCCGTCACGAAGAGACTGGACCTTACCGTGGTGTGACGGTTTGCGCACCTCAGCGACCCATTGAGCTATACTGGGGGGTGTCCCCGCGACACTCACAGAGTCTCTCATACCAGGTTGGTCAATGGTTAGAGGTCTGACGAACACAGTCTCCTGGTCCTCCAGGTTGGGGGTTGGAACATATGGCGACTTGTTCCGTAGAAATGGTAATGCATTTGCATTTCCTGCCAAACACCGCTGCCTTGCGGTTAGGCTTTTGAGCCAAAGGCTTTGGTTGAGGACCCTAATCGTCCTCCTGTCTAGGTGTGGGCGCCCTGACAGTATCCCAGCCCACGTACAACCATGAATCGCACATATACAAATAAACTCATGCCACATCGGCCGTCGCGTGGTGCCATCAGCCGGGTCGCCTTACTTGCTGCATACAGCAGGGCGGGTAAGCGAAAACAGGCTACTGCTGACGCCTCCCTTCTTTCTATTTCACATACTTTTTCTTCCCCCTCTCCCCACCCCATTAATAACTCTACTCTTGTAGGCCCAGCACTTAGGACTGATGACTCCGTTCGTCTTGCATCGGTTTTGCGTGCAGCATCTGCTCGTCACATGGCGCCGACATCCTCAGGTATCTCCAAAACAATCTTTAAGCCTCGACAGCCAGTCTATCTGGCCGCCTTCAATGTCCGCACTCTGAAGCAAGCGGGACAACAAGCTGCTCTTGCTCTCACACTGGACTCGCTTGGCATTGATGTGTGCTGTGTCTCAGAAACAAGAATTCAAGATGCAAGCACAGTGATTGAGCTAACCGCCCCATCACTCTCCACTCGCTTCCGGCTACGCACCTCTGGTGATCCAGAGGCTGCTGCGGCGGGATGTGCAGGGGTTGGTATCGTTCTGAGTCAGCGGGCGGAAGCATCCTTGCTTGACTGGATACCTGTTGATAGTCGCCTCTGTGCGGTTCGTCTGGCAACGTCTGTGAAGGAGTCTCACAAGCGGGAAGTTGAGAGATGTCTGTTTATCGTGTCTGCTTATGCCCCAACTGACTGTAGCTCCGACGCCGTCAAAGACAGGTTTTACGACGCCCTGAATGTCCTGCTGCGGCGAGCTAAAAGCTCAGATATCGTGGTGGTTGCCGGAGATCTGAATGCACAAGTGGGCAGGCTTAGCGTATCTGAGACTCAATTAGGAGGTCGACATGGATTGGACTCGGTACGTACGGACAATGGTGAACGACTGCTCCAGCTGTGTGCTGATCGCAGGCTGTTTTTATGCAGTACCAACTTCCGAAATAGCCGAAGTCGTCTGGCCACATGGTGTCCTCCAACGGCATGCCGGCCACAAACTCAAATCGATCACATTGCCATCAGTTACCGATGGCGTGGATCAATAACTGACTGTCGGTCGTTTTGGAACACATTTGTGGATTCTGACCACGCACTCGTCCGGAGTCGCTTCTCCCTACGTTTTCCAGGGCCGCGTAAGGTGCGGACAAATCGCTTGGCAACTGAAAGACTGGCAGACCCGGATGTTAGACGAACTTACCAGAATCGTCTCCTAGAATCTCTTCCAAATGCTCCACCATCAGATGCGAACTCATACTGGGACGAGATTGCCACTTCTTTGCATAGTGCTGGGAATTCTGCCTGTGGTACGGCACCACGAGGCTCACTCAAGCACTGGATATCCGACCGAACGGTGGCACTCCTTAAATCTCGGAGAAATATCCCAGCCGGCCCCGAACATAACTTGACACGACGAAGTATCAGACGTCAAGTGAAGGCGAGCGTGCAAGCCGACCGTGAAGTGTGGTGGACACAGAAAGCCAAGGAAATGGAAGAGGCCCAGAAAGCCGGTAATGCCCGAAGATTATTTCAGTTGATCCGTGCGACCGGTCCCCGGAAACCACCTGTGAGCGAAACCATCAAGGATCGGAATGGAGTGACCATATCGAATAAAGAAGAACGCCTCGATCGGTGGGCCGAATACTTCGAACAACAATTGTCATGGCCACCAGCTGGCACTCATCTGGATCCCACAGGTGACGTAGAACCTTGGACGGTGAACGTGGAACCGCCTACGGCATCGGAGATTTATGACTGCATATGTTCTCTCAAGCGCCACCGAGCCTCTGGTCCGGATGACCTCCCACCCGCATTGTTCAAAGATGGGGGTGAAGTCCTCAGTCAGCGCTTGTCTGATCTGTTCGCTTGCATTTGGGAAAAGGAGTCTGTCCCAGACAACTGGGGAGAGTCGGTGATAGTGCCCATTTTCAAAAAAGGGCCTCGTAGTGAGTGTGGCAACCACAGGGGGATCAGCTTGACCCCGGTCGTAACGAGACTGTTGGCGTCACTCGTGCTTCGTCGCCTTACGGTGGCTCGTGAAACACTGACTCGAGAGCAGCAAGCGGGATTCCGGCCTGGTAGGGGTTGCGTTGACCAAATCTTCACACTTCGTCAGGTGCTAGAACAACGCCATACGTATAAGCGACCCACGATTCTAGTATTCCTGGATTTCCAAGGCGCATTCGACTCGGTTGACCGGTCTGTTCTTCTTGACACGCTTGCCCACCAAGGAATGCCCCGGAAGTTTGTGAACATAATAAGCTCTTTGTATTCTCGGACTTCCGGACGTGTGAGAGTATACGGCGAGCTCTCCAAAAGCTTCCGTACACAAAGCGGTGTCCGTCAGGGATGCCCACTCTCTCCTTTCCTATTTAATTTCGTGATCGATGAGATAATGAGACGAACGCTGGAAGGTCTCCAAAACCCCGGTGTTCAGATAGCCTGTGACGAAAACCTTGTCGATCTGGAATATGCAGACGACATCGTTCTCATCTTCGAAGAGGAGGAGAGGGCGCAGGTGTTTTTGGATGAACTGACCAAAGTCATCCCGTCCTTTGGTATGCACTTTGCACCCACAAAGTGTAAGGTCATGCTGCTGGACATGCAGTCACTGAACACGCCACTTACAATCCAGGGAGAGGCACTGGAAGTTGTGGAGCGTTTTACGTACCTGGGTAGTTGTATTAGTTCTGATGGTAGTGTGACAGACGAGGTCAATGCACGAATCTGCAAGGCACGGGTCGCGTTTGCTAATTTGAGGCACCTATGGCGTCAAAGTGGTGTATCCCTGAAACTCAAGGGACGTGTGTATCAAGCTACAGTGCGGGCTGTTTTGTTGTATGGCTGTGAGACCTGGCCTGTTCGAGCAGCGGAACTGAGACGTCTTCAGGTGTTTGACAATCGTTGTCTCAGAACCATAGCTCGTGTGGGTTGGTGTCGGCGAATCCGTAACGAGGCAGTTAGAAAGCGAGTTTTTGGTTGTGCAACGGGTACTTCCATTGAAGAGTGTGTCCAGCACCAGAAGCTGCGTTGGTTGGGACACGTGTTGCGTATGCCTAATCATCGTTTGCCGAAGAGAGTGCTGTTTTCCATGCCCAATTCAGAGTGGCGGAAGCAGAGAGGTGGCCAACCCTTAACCTGGCAGAGGGGTATGAAGGAAATTACGAAACGCTTGGGTGCTGTCGGTGCTACTCGCCTTCCAGGTTGGGGACCGCGTGATCCTCACTGTGCCTGGTTGGAGACGCTGCAAGATATGGCTGCCAACCGATGTCAGTGGCGATCTTGTTGTCAGTTTCTATCCAGATTGCCTGAATGATTGTCTGGAGGCGTAGGCACCTCGGAATGATTGTAGTAAGCTAGCGCTAAGTCCCTTCCCCGTCCGCCTTTATTCTTTCCTTCACAATAAGGCTTTCAAATAAATCGTGGTTGTACGGCAGTGAAGCATCGGTGTTGAACACTGATGTCATGCTGTCGATGATGATGATGATGAATCAGTGGGCTATGGGCACACCGTGGCAAAGTCCACTATCTTCGTGACGGTGGTGATCTCCCGAGTGGACACCTGAGTCTGACGAACGTCTGGGTCTGTAGGTCGTCTGCGGCTCACAGAACTGGAGCCAACACGGGTCAATAAATGCGAGAGCCTTGTCACCGTCATCCAAGCTTAGGAAGCTGCGACTCGTGACATGTAAGAGGCCGGTGTATTTTCACACAGGGGATAGCCGACGTTGGTAATGACTAGCTTTTTGTGCGAAACTCTGGGTGTCGTTCTTAGAGCTCAGGCGTCAAAAAGATGCACAAATGGTGAAGTTTACAGCAAAATCCAGTTCCTTCTTAACGGACTCACCACGTTCAGCATCTTGCAAAAGCCAGTAAAGTAATCCAGGAACGCGACAATAGGTATTCCGTTAACACTGCTGAACTAAAGTGCATCATGGATGAAAACCAACTTTGCTGGTTGAAACGTGTTTTGGCAACTCAATGTTTCTAGCGGCACATCGTCTTTGTGGTTGTTAGGAGGAATTTTCTAGGAGTCGTAACCTAACAATGCCCGCAGCTCACTTGCCTTTTGCCAGACACTGTAAATTCGCCGGTTCAGCTAAAACCCAGCGGGAATTATACCAGCGCAATTGTACTTATGTGCAGTTCTGTTTTCAAGTATTTGCTTATCATAGTCTTACGTTTATCACCATATTATGTCATATTTTAGGCGTTGACTTAACTCTCGAGTCTCCTCTCCGTTGAGGACTGTCTCGCAGGTTTCGTTGTACGATGACTTTTTTATTTCAACAGACGTCTGATGCCATGACTCCAATGTTTTACTGTTTCAGCTCCACACTGACCTATTGATCCTGTCCAGTTGGTATGGCAAACTTTACTTCAGCTAACCGCGCTTAGATCCATCCTTCTGCTAGCCATCTCACCCATCACAATGGGTTCAGATGACCTGATCCGAGTTCGCAGTCACTTCCTCCGTCATTCACGAGTAAAGGAGTTTTCTGGGTATGGCGGGAAGATTCACACACTTGCTTGGAATGTCAGTGGCTCAAGGTTGGCATCCGGCTCTTCGGACAAATTGGTCAACCTATACGCACTCGATTCGTCCAAACTCGTAGGAGCACCTCTTTCACTCTCCCCTGATATCATTGTCTTGCTATCCTAAACAGGTAAAAGTTCACACGTTTCGAGGCCACAACGAAAGTGTTGATCAGCTGTGTTGGCACCCGTCGGATCCTGAGCTTTTGGCGACTGTTGGCGCTGACGGGGCTGTTCGCCTATGGGATTGTCGCTCTAAGAAGGACCCCATCACGGCTCAGCTGAAAGGGGAAAATATCAATTTGGCCTGGTCTTCAGATGCACGATGTATAGCTGTTGGCAACAAAACCGATCTGGTGAGGACTCGATTTTTCCCAAGGAAGGATGTCACGGTGATTTTCACATGTCGTACTGTAGTGTTGTGGTGTAGTGTAGTAGTCATAGTGCTTCGTCATTCTTTTTCCCCTCCCCCTCCACGTTATTATACCGCCATGCTTACTGTGATTAGGCCACCTGCTTCCCTGTCTAGGCTTGGGCAACCTGGCAGTATCCCAGTCCTCGTGCTTCCTTCTGGTGGCACGGCAGCTAGGCACCGGAAGGGTGTTACAGCTGAGCGATTTTTTTTCACATGTCAGAACATGGGATGCTTTACAGGGCTCTTTTTGCTGTGACCATTAAACTTGTAGCATTCGAAACTACCGCCTCCTCAGTTGAAGTATGTCGTGTCGTGTCTTTCTCACAGCGCTGTTATCTCTTCGGATGCGACGCCTCCTGATCCCTGTTTTCACCAACAAAGTAGATTTATTCGACGTAAATAAACTGGTTGGGTCTCCAGGTCTCCTATCCATATCATTGATGGAGCAAACTATAAATACCGGAGCTAACGAGCCATTGGGGCAGGATTTGTAATAAAACTGGAGCTAAACTGAACCGATGCCATTTTGGAATGCCAAGTGTTCGCTCACACACTACTTAGTCGCGTGATATCGCCTACATAATCGAAGACGCTGAACTTTTTCTAGGTGCCATTTCGATTCCAAGATTTCTGGCCCCTTAGAGTATTCGTTCCATGGTTTTATCAATGCCAGTATTTAACAAGGGAGTGATAAGGGGAAGCTTTGGCGGATCCACTTGGTCGTGGGAAAACTTTCGGGCTGTTCATTGTAAACTCTGGCGTATCCAGAGATGTTAGGATTCAAAATATATTTGAGTGTTAATCTATCGACAAGTTGAAGGACCCCTTTTAAATTAATAAGAACTGTGAACCTTATTTAGGGTTATGCGTGGCGCTGGCCATCTGACGTGATATAACCATGTGGCCAATGTACTCTTTCATGTCTGGTCGGAATTCCACTTGAAACTCTCTAACTCGCGTGCCACTAACTGCTGTTAACTGTCGCAGTATCAGGGAGGCTGGTAGCGGTGTTATGCTAAATGTGAGGCGTATGGTTAAAGCAGTCGCTTCGGATACCTGTTTCGATCACTTGGGCCATGTTCCGTGAAACCAGTTCTTTCCAAATCAGCCTGACCAAAACTCTATTTGCTACGCTACCCCAAGCGCAGTTCGCCCGCTGATTTCATCATTTTTAGTTCCGGAAAGGTTATGGTTGTAATTAGCAAGTTGCTTTGGTGTGAAGATGATACATTTCCAGCGACGAACCCATCCGTGCTACCCCTTGGCTGCAACACCCAACAGTGATTCTTATAAAGGATGGTACTGGGAGATCGTGTGTACTCAGGGGCCTTGGGTTTATATATCCTTTGGACTTAATTTATGAGTACATACGGTGAGTACATATGAGTACACGCGGACAAGATCGGTGCAGGTCGTTGGACCTACAGCCTAGTTTCAATAGCACACTGGCAGTTGGGCGACGTATGCATATTATGGTGAGCAGTATTCGTTTACAGTTGGACGTGGTTTCCTTCTTGGCAAATGAAAGTGTGGACTGTCCAGTTTCCTGACTTTCATGTAAGCCCATGAGAAGCTGAAGACACGATCCCTTCTTTTTGCTATAACACTGTCTATACGGTTGATGAAGAGTCGTCGATTTCGAACCGCCACCGATTTTCCTCTTTCGAGATGGCTCAGTGGTTAGAGCGCGAATTTACTGACCGGAAGGTCCGTGGTTCGAACCCGACCTCTGCATCTCGACTTCTCCTGTCTAGGGTTGGGCAACCTGGCAGTATCCCAGCCCTCGTGCTTCCTTTGGGTGGCATGGCAGCTAGGCACCGAAAGGGTGCTACAGCTGAACACTTCCTCTTTCTTGGGGCTCGCCAGGTAGTCACCGAGTTTCCGTCAATCTCATTTCCCTGCACACCGAATTGTACGCAAGTGGAGCTATACACTCGTTTGAAACTTAATGTTAACGGGACACAGCGGAATATCCTTTTAGGCTTTGTTTGCAGTAATCTCCAAATGAATGCGCAGCGTTTCAGTCGGAACGATATTCATGACATTGAATTATCTTTGTTGACAAAACGGTACTCGTAAGGTTGACAATAAGGTTAAAACTACCTACCAAACGAGCTCGAAGAAATGGGAGACCTTCAGAGGTTTGTCGAAGAGTTTTCAGCATCCTTATGAGTAGTGTTAGGTCAAAAAAAATGCCTTGCCACCTTGAGTATCGTTCCAACCGAAAAATTAGGGGGGGGGGGGCAGGCTCTGTATGGCGCATTTGGTTAGAAACTGGTATTAACAAGAGATTCAGTTGCATCTCCTTTCAACCAATTTGGTTTGGCAATGAGTGTATAACAGCTTTCTCTTTGTTTCTACTGATAACCATCAGAAAGAGGATTCGATTATGTATCCTTCACGGTAGGACTCCTACTTTAAGCAACCTGGTTTGGCTTTAACCACTTTCCTCTCGCGCAAATTAGGCTACTGCCGCAGTACTGTGACTGTGGGCCTATCGGTATTGCTAAGGTTGCCGAAAAACAGATGTGGTCTAATTTGTCGGAAAAACGTTTGCTCTTCCCCGTCTTGGAAACACATTGTTGTCCCCATCTGCTTTGCTTTACAGATATCTTGGCTTGATGTTCGTGCGGGACTGAAGCCAATCCAATCTGAACAGTTCAATTTCGAAATCAACGAGTTCGCTTGGAAACCGAATACGGACATTTTCCTTCTCACCACTGGACTGGGGAGCATTTTGGTGTACAGGTACTTGCTCTGTTCCCCTGGTTCCCATTGGTGCATTCACAGTGACTTCCCCTTTGATAGTCATACTGTTTCTCACTTACCCGTCGTACAGATCACCATTTGTCGGTCACACTCAGTTTGGCATGAATTCCGTTGGTTACGAAACACGTGCAGGCCTGTTAGCTGGACTGCGACCGTCAAAGGCCCAATGTTTGTGTGCACTTACGTGGGCAATGTTACTTCTGAACCGTAAGGAGAGTGTACGGGCATTGTAAAACCCGCCTTTGGTTTTCAATCTGATATTTTTCTGTACCACCTGTGATCCAAAGATGTGCACCGTGAAAGCTGGAGATCACTTTTAACAGATAGGTGAAGGAGTCACCTGATACGTCACTAGTCAGCATAACTTTGTATTTTGAACGTGCCAACCACATACCGCAAAGGCCCAGCTTTCTTTCCAAAGAATTTGCGAGGCCAAAGGGACTGTGAAGAACAGTCTCATCCGCATACTCATTATCGGTTAGTATGCTGTCTGGGAGAAGCTTTACTCTCAGACAATTAGAAATCAAACTCTCTGCGGACTTCAGTTGATGTGGATGACGTTCGTCCGTGGATCTTCACCATACTCTTCTGCATAAAGCATTCTGATAGAATCAACATACCTTCCAGGTATTTTTCAGTGCCGTTCTAAAGCGCATTTAAAGCAGCTCAAAATGGTTAGCATTGTCGACTTTCGACAAATGTGCTAGATCTTTAACGTTTTTTTCGGATTGTGAAACCGTGATCTCTTGTTCATTCGCTTTCGAATTGTCGATGGAATTGGGGAGGACTAGCTTGAAACCATCTAAAGTCCCACTGGTCTGACGTTCGGCTGTTCCGCTACACTCCAACACAAGTGGGAAATGTTAGTTCTCTGACCTAGATTGTATTTTACATATTTGAATTATTCCCTACTATTCAAAAACTAATTTGTCCCATCTTCCTTTTTACCGTGGTTTTTTCGCTGAGTTAGGCAACCTGAGCTACCAGTGTTCCGTTTGACTGCAATTCCTCGTTCTTTTTTCCAGTGGGAAACCCGGAGATATGCGACGGGAAACGAGCCTTCAAGCACACCCGGTCAATGCAATGTGTCTACAGTTCACTAATTCCGGTCGATATTTCGCTGTGGGTAGTGCCGACGCTCTTGTTTCCATTTGGGATGCAGACGAGTTCGTTTGTATCCGAACCCTGTCGCGGTAAGTTTAACCACAAGACTACACCTTAGGCAATAGCCGTTCTGTTGTATAATCCCATCTCAAGGTCCATGTAAAGATATGAATTCGAAAACCGTCCATCTTGATGTATTTGACTGGACAGTTGTGTTTCCCGTCAGGGGGGCAGTCAAGCAAATAGCCACTTAGGCGGGAGCGATAGTTTTTAACCAAGAAAAATTTCACTTCTTATCAAATTGACAAATTAAAGGTTTCCGGGTCCTGTAGACTACGAAAGATGTCGCTCTGTGCAGTTGGACGAAACTGCCCCAGATTTAGCATGAGGTTTGCTGGATACCGGTGTTTTTTGTGGCGATTAGTACTTGTTTTCAACATAAGTTTATGATAAAGGGAGACCTAGCTGTAATCCTACCTCATAGTAAACTTTTACTAGATGTGATGCGCAAAGGCCGCCTAATGTTTCAATTCAAAATATGGAAATATTTTTTTCTCTTCACACAATCCTACGTTTAAGGTTAGTGAAAACAGCTCACTGCCGGTTTCGCTCTTCGTGCTGCTCGTCAGATAGATATAGCCCCTGTGTTTCCCCTTTAAGTTTCCAATGAGCGTAGAATCTCATTTACATGCAGACGATTGCTCCACTACAGCGTAAGATCGATGGAAATTCGGGGACTTGATGAATCTCAGGAAGGTCTCGGTGTTCACTGCCCTTATGAGTATGACCGTATGAGCGACCAAAGGTTTCCTTCACTGAAATTTCCATTTACGCGTTTATAGGTGGGGCTCAGAAAATTTGACGGGATTTTAGGGTCCATTCCTCCCTAGCTTCATCCCTAAGAGCCGACTGCTCTGTCTGCCCCTCAGTGCCGTCAGCTGCAGCATCTATACCACCAAAGCTTTAGACACTTCGCAATCATTCTTCAAACCTGACAGTCATTTCGAACTCGAAAGGAATTGAGATAATAGGCTTCTCTTGTTTGTGCTGTTTGTATGAAACGAGGACGATACTGTTGTTGAACTGACCCCCCTGTTGGTCTCTTCTCACTTCCAGTTGCGAACTTCTGGTGTTCCGGAAGCAGCCGCCATTGAGATGGGTATCGTTTTGATCCGTTGAACAGAAAGGTCTTTGTATGATCGGATACCCGTTATTGGTCGCTGGTTCGTTCGACAGTGCGTGTGAAGGTGCCCTGTGAACGCGCTAACTATCACTGCCTATTCACCATATCTGTTTACGCCCCAAAAGACTGTGGCTGTGCTTCTGAGAAGGACGTTGGTAGCTCAGGTAGCATAGGTAGTCTTTGGTTTGTTTGATGAGTTAGGCAGCCTAGGTGCATGAAAATAAACTGATCGAACAGACCAATACTTGAGCTACAAACATTCTCCTCAATAGCAAATCGATTTGGGTGTACAAAGATAAAAGAAGCTGACCGCTTAGAGAACCTCGCCCGCCAGGAAGCCTCCACACGCGAACAACCGTACTTCATCCGTGAATGCCTGCGGAAGAACGTACTGTCACTCAGTATCATGAGGTCATCCTTATGCCTAAACTTTAGCAAGTCAATATGCTATACAAACGGTGAAATTTACTATAACAGAGGCCCACACTCGTCTCAGGAAATACGGAAGTGCTATCAACGAGAGTAAGACAAGTTACCGCGCTGCAACTGACCCGCGGCATCTAGCAATACCAAGGCCAAACGTAGAGCAGCGTGAGATGACGAACTGCGTACAACTAAATTGCCTGGCTCGGACAGTAAGCCAAGAACTGTGGCTCCGATACTAGTACGGACAGTCTTCACGACTTCTTTAGGGCGGACTGAAAGTCGAGAACATGATTGCACAAGTTGGTAGAGTTAGCACTGCTAAGTCTTGATTGGATGGTCATCCTCCAAGTGATGTGGGTACGCGTATCTTGCCACTCACATTTGTCGGTCCCCTATCAATCAGTGCCGTGGATTGATCTGCTCAATCGACTAATTTTACATGGTAGACTAGCCTACAGGTCTTTGCCAGCTCTTGTTGGACTATGATGCGCTAAACTTCGTTAACAAAGCAGGTGTTCTTTCAGGGGGGGAACAGTAGCCCAACTTCTCCAATTCGACGAACTCCAAAAGGGATGTTGTTACCAGATTTTCAAGAATTTATTTGATGTTTCGACACATGATGTGAACGCCATAGTATTTTCTGATCAGCGCTGGATCTGTGGACGAAGATGATATTGTGCGACTTCTCGTGCAGAAGCTGCGGTGGCCGAGCATGCCAATTACCTCAGCGTCAAATTGCCAAAAAGTCCACGTGTTTTTGCGTTAACAGAGACACTGAGGACATTGTGGTGCCTTTCTGGCGACTGGACATCATTTTTCAGCGTTCGATATAACTGTCTCAAGATTCCCCAATAGGATTGACGGGGAGATTACGTCCTGTTTTGGTGGGATCAACAGAGGATGTGAAGGTTTTCATCTGGGCAAGCTCTCTATCATTCGGAACATGGTTGACAGCAATTCGGGGACTCCGCCTACCTGATGAACCTCAAGAAGGGCGAAACCGGTCGTGGGCTGTCGAAGGGTTTTCTACAGCCTTATGAGTAATGTTCTATTAGCTGACCAGTTCAAGACTTTTTGTTCGTTTCAGGCTTGGCTCGCATACGTTGATAGGCGACGCTCCTGTGCGTTTATTTCATAACTTTGCCACCTGCTGATTCAGATAGGAATGATCAATGAGTGTTCCATGCTTCAGCTTACGTACCTCGAATCCATTGTGGATAGCAATGGTCGGAGACCTCGTACATCTAACATCGCGGTAGCTAACAAATTTTCAGTACCCACTAACAGGACATCATAATTGTCATTTTTAGGGCTTCTCAACTTCCACAGCAATTTTGTCCCTGATGTGCATATCCACCTTACAATGTCCTGACTATTTGCTCTCCGTAGGCTGGAATGGCCCGTTCGAACTCTGGGTTTCTCTCACGACGCGAAGTTGCTTGCAGCCGCCAGTGAGGATCACTTCATTGACATCGGTCATGTGGAAACAGGTGAGATGGAGCAACGTTTCACTTCTGTTGTTGTCTGTGTCACATCTGTACTTAGCCGGAGTTACCACAGGAGATACTATATCGCTAGTCTGTAGAGCGAGACGATTATGGTGCTGCCCGCAATGATGATGGGAACAACTCTTGGGATCACAGATTGGAGTATTCCTGTCCTGGGGTCGCACCTATTGACTGGCTTCTCAGGCGAGATGGCTCAGTGGTTAGAGCGCGAATTTACTGACCGGAAGGTCCGTGGATCGAACCCGATCTCTGCCTCTCGACTCCCCCTCTCTAGGCTTGGGCGACCTGGCAGTATTCCAGCCCTCGTGCTTCCTTCGGGTGGCATGGCAGCTAAGCACCGGAAGGGTGTTACAGCTGAACGATTTTTTTTTCGAGCAATGGTGGTCCGATAATCAGTTTGTGTGTTCTACGAAGCGGCAAGCTATGTAGAACTTATTGAGGGACTTAACCCATGGGGATAGAAAACAAAAGAGAGTCCTCTGCGACAATCGCGTGAAATGAACACGCTCTTAGGTTTTCCCTCATTCATCCCTTTTTTTTACGGAAACCACATGATAGTTTCCCGGATCAGGGCCATCGAAACTAGACTGCGCTTGGTCGGCGAGGGATACCCGAAAAATTTGTCAATATAGTAAGTTCTTTGCATTTTTAGAGTTGCAGCTTTGTGGGAGTATACGGGCAGCTCTCAGAAAACCTTCCGTACGAAAGTGGTGTTCAACAAGGATGCTCACTACCTCCGTTCCTATTCAATTTAAACGATATAGTGAGATAAAGGCTAGAATGTCTTCAAAGTGCTAGTGTTCACGCATTTGCTGATGAAAACCTTGTCTGTCTTGAATATGCAGACGATATAATTTTCGTTTTTGAAGACAGGAAGACACAGGTGTTTTTGGATGAACTGACCAAAGTTGGCCCGTCCCTTAGCGTGCGGTCTGCACCTGCAAAATGTAAGGTCGTGCTCTTGGATATGCGGTCATTGAATTCGATGAGAGACATTCAAGCTTGTAGAGCGTTCTACGTACATTGAAAGTTTTGCAACCTCCAACTACAATGTGATAGGTTAGGTCAATGAATGAATCTCAAAGGCTTGGATCGTGTTCCCTAATGTGAGACATCTGTGACGGCAAAGCAGCATATCCCTGTATCTTAAGAGATGAGTATATCAGGCTACAGTGTGAATTGTTTTGTCGTATGGTGGCTTCTGCGAGCATCGCAACTGAGACGCCTACAGGTCTTCTTAACCCGTTTCCGGAAAACCATAGCTTGTGTAGGATGGTGCTGACGAATCCGCGACAAGACAATTAAAAAACAATTGTTGGTTTGTTCAACAGGGACTTCAAGTGAAGTTTGTCCAGGGTCGAAAGCTGCGGTGGTTAGGCCATGTCTTGCACTTACTGTGAACCGTCGTTTGCCGAAGAGTGCTGTTTTTCGTGCCCAGTTCAGAGTGGCGTGAGCAGAGAGGTGGTCAACCACTTGCCTTCCGGGGTCCGCGTGATCCCTGTGCATCGTTAAAGGCGCTACAAGAACTGGCGTGCACTAGATGTCAATTTCATTCTTTTTGTCAGTTTCTATCCAGGTTGTCCGATTGAGTGTCTGCAGTTGTAGGTACCTTGCGCAAAGGTATAGTACAAAAGTTGCCTGGCGGGAGAGAGCGGTTTCAAGAAGAGAACACCTCTGACTGATCAGGAGATAGATTGATAGAATCTGTCATATCTGTAATACAGTGATTAATTGCTTGATTGTGAGGCTGGCCGGTGGCTCGTTTTCCTGTCATGCCTAGCTTCACAAATTCCTATTCGTGTCCAAAACAAGACGATCGTTATTGGTGGTGGGCGAACAATGATAATAGAGCAACGGGGTCTTCTCTACCTACATCAAGGTAGTGTTCTCTACCACACCACAAGTAAATTAACGTACAACCATGCGTGTGCGTGTGTTGACCGCCTCTCTATCTAGACAATTCACTAACGAGACCAACAAACATTCGAAATCTCACACTACCAACAATCTATAAGTAGCTCAGAAGAGGAATAAAATTCACCCGATGGTGAAACTCATCTGAGAGGCCGTTGATCGAGCAGCCAGTCAACACGCTTGACCACGCAGTATGCATTCTATGACTGGAGGGTGATTGGCGCTACATCCTGGTTAAGTGCGAGGTAATCACACTGCTGATCAGCTACTCGTGGCCGAACGGTTCACTATCCAACTGACAGTCCCCGGAGGTTTTGCGTTTCAAACACCCCGGTGATTGGCGAACTGTGCGATGTTTATGATCCTCGATAAGGAAAAGGCAACTGTTTCTCTGCTTTTAAGCATATATTGCCTTTACCTACAGAACAAAATCTCCGCTGAAGCCGAAAGACATTTGTCACGAAGGGTAGTTACATTCCTGAGGTTCGTTTGAAAGGATTTGTAGGGAGGCCAGTCGCTACCTCTGCCTAGTCTGCAACTTACCCCAACATAATGTTTTACTCACTTTCCTTCACGTTATTTTTCAGGTGAACAAGTATTCCAGGTGGGCATTCATTCATCGGCCACCTTCGTCCTCTGTTGGCATCCCAAACAGTATTTGTTGACTTATTCCAGTGAGGCCAAATACGAACGGGAGCAGGGAGTCATTCGACTATTCGGTTTCCCTTCAGACAGCAGTCGGACAATGGAATGATTTCACCACTTCCCCTCCTTGCATATCTATTTGTACAGCTTCCAATCATGCTCCGTCCTGTACACGTTTTCTCAGTTCGCATTTCATTTTCTTTGCGCGTGGGAGTAAGTTTTGAAAAAATCGTTCGGCTGTAGTACCCTTTCGGTGCCTAACTGCCATGCCACCCGAAGGAAGCACGGGGTCTGGGATACTGTTAGGTTGCCCAAGCCTAGACAGGGGGGGTCGAGAGGCAGAGGTCGGTTTCGAACTACGGACCTTCCGGTCATTAAATTCGCGCTCTAACCACTGAGCTATCTCACTCTCTGGGTGTAAATTAACTAGTTAAAGAACCCAAGAATGGTTTGAGCATTTCCAAGTTGGACAGTCTACTACTAAATTTCAACAGTCTGGGGCTCCAGATGTTCGTCCGAGTACTTTCTGTTGGGATTTGTTTTCTCACCTTATGATGGCCTTTTAAATGACAAGGGAACATTTCGTGGGAGTTTAATGCGTGTGCAGTCTCCGCCGCTGCTTTCTTCTATCTGTCTCCGTTGTATTTGTTTGTAATCTGGCATACCGGCCTCACACGCGTCTTCTACTGGCTGTTGGAATGCAGGAGCAGCTACACTAAGGCAGAATGTCCCGACGGATGAAGGTATCTGCTGTTGTTGATGATGTCCAACAATGAACATTTTAGGACAGAACTGGCGGATCAAGTGGGTCCTGAATGTTGTTTGTGTCAAGCGAATCTTCAACTACTTCTTACACTAGTAGTGTGGATGCTGAAAGACGCTTCTCTTGCTAGATTGGAGTGGAATCGGCTGTTCATACTGGCGAGTCTTGGGAACAAGAGTTTGTATAAGTAATGCGCAGTCTTTCACTGGTAACAGCTGAGTGTCTTAGTTCACATTCCTTTTTGGGTTTAACCATCTTTTGGATGAAATTCCGGCCCTTCGGGTGTACAAGTGACCAGACATCCGTTTGATGAAGTATCTTTGTTGTGTCGACTAAAAAGCCTCTCGCTTCGTATATTCTGATACCAGGGTCTAGCAAACACTCGTAGGTAGGCCGCCGATAGTTAGTCCATCAGGCCGCGATTCTGGACACATCCGTACTTTCATCTTGGAAGGACATCTTCGATGACTAGTGATCGGAGTATATGCTCTTTCATACGGTGCCTACTCAATGGGGGATGGTGTTAACTATGGTGTCGTGTTTGGACTGATAACAGCCTATTGAACGCGAACAATCGGTTATTCCGAGTTTGTATGCAAACCACTTCTACACGAATGAGTGCATTCCTTGGTCTGCTAACCATTCACAAAATAGATTAAGTTGGTTGGATATGCAGTGTACATCCCGTACATTCCTTCTTTGTTGGCATCCTACTCTTAAGCAAATGAGGGATAATGCATCTGCACATTTGGCCGATCAAGTCACTTTTTACCAACCCTTCAGCCTGAAGAAGATCGAAGTACCCAACGGTCTTTCTTCAGTCGCGTCTTGTGGGGTGTTTATAGCAATGGAATAGAAAACTTGGTTGAAGTGCTGTAGAGTTGCCTTACTATTGACGTGCATCAATTACACGTCACACTCGGTTGGATCGCTGGGTCGAGTCAATGACATCACGTCTTTTTGACGTCACGTATCCTAATAACAATCATTTCAACTCTCGTGAGATTTCGTTGCTGATATTCTTTGGTTTTGTTGTGCTCAGCCAGATGGCTTGCTGGTCGGTGTCAATCAGCTGGTTTCGGGAAGCGCTTATCATTCGTTTAATCACTTAAGTTCTCGGAAATACGGGTAGATTCGTGATTCTCCTAGATAAACGCCCAGCTGTTGGACTCGTAACATTCATCGGAAACCAGCGGTTAATGCTAGAAAATCACTGAGCTGAAGTGTATCTTCAGCTGTGCCGCATTAAGCGTTCGGGGGCGATGTAGCTCAGTGGTTAGATCGCGAATTTACTGACCGGAAGGTCCGTGGTTCGAAACCGACCTCCCCTGTCTAGGCTTGGGCAACCTGGCAGTATCCCAGCCCTCGTGCTTCTTTCTGATGGCATGGCAGTTAGGCACCGAAAGGGTGCTACAGCTGATATATGATTTTAATTGTTCGCCTTGATCATACGGTAGTGCGATGGGTCATCTCTTCTGGAACCTTGTCGCTCCTAAGTGTTGGCTGAATGTAAGTCGGCTTTGGAGCGGCTTTTAAGCTCCTTTCTTTTGTCCACTGATATCGGTTCGCGTGCTCCCACGTAAACTGCCCTGCGTGACTATTGTCAAAAGTTATATAGGAAAACTAGGTAGAAAATCGATTTTGTCCCTCACAGCTCGATTTACTTATTTGTTTACAGAAAGTATCGATCATACTTAGAGAGGCTTTGGTGATAGTGGGTTTTGCGGAGGTTGGCTGCAGAAACCACTTGGACTTTTCGGCTAACCGGTTGAACAGCTTATCAAGGCCTGCTGATATCTTTAGCTTCACAGTCATAGATTATCCATCGGCGTCTGTGTCTGTCCGTCCGTGACTGAAAACCTCCATTGAATTGCTGCGTAGTTGTCTGTGTATTACAACCACGTTTGCCGTTGTGTAAGATCTATTACTCGACCTGATTTATGCTGAGCACATGAGGTTGTCAGAAGTGTTCGCTCATATATCTCATCTCGGAGTTCGTGACTGGGGCAAAATTGTTGTCTCACACCGTATCAACTATTGATTTTTATTTCACACACTTAATTGAAAATTGGCTTTTTGTTATTTTTCGGTTCCAACCGACCGTTGAGGGTCGTAATCCCTCGAACAGATTCTGAAGCTATTGACGGAAGCCCATTCATAATTATCCGTATGACTACTTTATTCCGATTGTCAATTGTCTGGTTCCAAACACTAGCATATTTCAGCTGTAGTTTGGTGGTGCCCCATTAGTTTTGCTTGTACATTTCTACGAGTGATGTAATATTCTCAAACTTGAGCCAGAGTAAAATAGGGGTGATAACTAAGAAGCTTTTCATATGTGTTCCAATGCTTGTAGGACATTCCTTACCGCGTTTTGGGGGATTCTTTTTTACAGGAATGTCCAACATTATGATTTTCAAGTACACTATTCGCCACAAAGTGTAATGGACAACCCAGTCGTTAATTCGCATACAGAGGGGGTTGAATATTCCATCGACATTGGGATTCACTGTGGATTGTCTGTTTTCATTGATTCATCTTTACTGATGTCTTCACTTCAATTCCGCCTCGACCTTGTTGAACCATTTGCACCTTTAAACTACAATTTTTGTGACATCCCATTGGAGTCATCATTGCACACAGTAGGTTGCTGTGCGCTACACTGTTTGCCATGTGTAGCGGTGTTTTATCTTCGAAGACTTGAGCTGAAGCCTTGTGTGGAGACTGCGACGTTTGATCACCCGCCAGATAGGTTTCAATTACTGTTAACGGTCAACAACAGATCATATGAACTATGCTATTCAGAGACCGTATTACAGCAAGATGCAACCATGTCGCACGTTCACCAAGTGTGGCAGTCTCACGGCACAGCCAGCTTCTCTGACATGTCAGTGAAGAGCGTGGCCAAGACTGGGTTGGAACGATTGGTTATTTTGGTGTGCCCGAAGAGCCGTAATTCATACTTCTATGTACTCCAGCTTGACACAATTGTCACAGTTCTTCATTTAAAAGAGTAGTAAACTTCTGACCACCGCATGAACATGTCACCAACCTAAATGTGCATACCAGCGTTGAAAGGCCTGTGTTTTTCTTTGGATAGTAGCAGTTTGAACCCACTACTTAGAAGGTTTTTTTTTCTTGCGCGTGTTTCCTTTTTTTCATGCACATATGCATTAGAACTCGATTTTTGGTTGGATTTTCGTGAAATAACACTTTTTATTGGTGCCGTGATGGTTGTTGAGCTGTTTGGGGATCTTGGCAAGTTACTTGCAGACGTTTCATCACCGTACGAAGAGACATCACCAGTGCCTTTGTAAAGTCGAAGTGCTTGCCTCCAGTTCGACGCTTTAAAAAGTCTATCGAGTTATGTGGTGTACAGGTTGAGTACCGCGTCGTGCACGGTAATTTTATGAGGACTAGTTACCGCACTTTTCGTATCAGTTCGCGTCTCGCATGGCACTATCCAGTCTGAAGGGGACCACGTCTATGAATGACTTTTCGATCGCACTGCTGTCCTTTCGTTAGTAGTATAAAATGATACCTTATGCACAGCTGGCGACTACACAAAATGAACCACGTGTTTGTCCTTGATTGAAGTCTATCTAAGGGAGCCGCAAAACCATCTAAACTTCTATCGTTGATTACACTCGAAAGCGCAAGCGGATGAACAATATCAGAAGTAAAGGTCGCAGACCAGACCAGAGTAAACTGGTTAGGTTCCAAATTCATTTGCCCTATGAAAGACTTCTTCCGAGTAGATATGCTTTCAAGAGAAATGCTCGAGCATCTTCTGTGCTCGTGTCACCTCAGACTAAATGCGTAGGACTGGATGTCCAGGTGGAGTGACAGTACTGAGCTTCTAGGTTAAAACCGTCGAATTGGATGTCAACAATTCCAATGAGACATTTTACTGAACAGTAAGGTTTCAGTAATGCAGTTAGTGGCGCCAAGAGTTATCCAGACCATTGAACTGACGTCGAAGAATGCTTACGCATTTCCGGAAGTGCATCGAAGTTTGATCGAGATAAGTTTGTTTTGTGATTTCACAGAAGGTATCAACAAACAGCCGGTGTATCCGATTCCAGAAGAGTGTTCTCCTCAGCTGTAGTGAAATACTGCACAAGAGTACGGCTCCCTAACAGAGTGTGTGTGACTCTTCGAATAGCGCTGTTTAAGCTGTTCCTTAAGGCATGCGTTTTTCGGAGGGAAGACAGTGCTCTACTCCTTGATTGGGGAAGACACTAAATGGAGTGGGAACCAATTATATAGCAGCATGATTCAATGGTCCCATTTTTTGGTTTTGTGACGGAGTTAATCGCTACAAACCATGAAAGTTCATCTTGGAAGCATTAAGTAAATCAGCCGAATGTGAAAATTACTAAATGTTGGTTTTTAGTGTTCAGCAGTAGCACCCTTTTGGTGCCTAACTGCCATGCCACCAGAAGGAAGCACGAGGGCTGGGATACTGCCAGGTTGCCCAAGCCTAGACAGGAGAAGTCGAGATGCAGAGATCGGGTTTGAACCACGGACCTTCCGGTCAGTAAATTTGCGCTCTAGCCACTGAGCCATCTTGCCCAAGAAGCAAGAGGCTTGGTCTCGAGTGTTATTCTGCCACGAGAGACTTATGGACCCCGAGAAGCGACGGTTAAGAGGCAAGTACCCCGAGTGCCAGCAAATCGTTCTTATCTGTGGCTCTATGTACTCCCGATGGAAGATATGACGGTCAAAGTATTACTAACCAACTTGTCAGGGGTGAGAGGGGACCTTCTGTTTTGCGATCGAAGTTAACCGTATCCGAATTGGAACTGACAATCTATGGTGCGGACAAAGTCACTGCTGCTGTGTGAGTACAAATCACCCAACCGAGAACGGATAAAATGATCGATACAACGAGTGGATCAATAGTGCAAGGAGCATTCCAGACAGGTCGATACGCTCCATGAATCCAATTGACACAATTCGGTTTAGGACTAGTATCGCGAATGTGAACCGATAAGCGATGTGCCCTTAACTGCCAGAGTTCAGTTTAGTGATGGTAATCTTTACAACACCTTTGTTGGTGAAAGTTTCGGCAGGATCCAGAGTGACCTATCCGACGCGGGGGATGCCAGACTTGTGGCTCTTTCTCTTCAAGTACTCTTGCGATAAGTGTGCACACGCAAAAATGGTTTGCGGCTGAGTTTATTTCTGAATAGCCCAAAATTCCATTTACATTCCTCGAATAACGTGGTTTCAGCCGTCTGTAACGTCACTGCAATGACTCGACTTGTGTGACGGATTGGTCTGTCACCACGCTTACTGCATATGCTAAAATAGATCGCGTCATTATTACCTTGTGGGTGAAACCACTCATCGGGTCAGTCGATCGTCAAAACCAAAACAATTACTGGGTCGTCGTTCGAGCCGTTGGGTATACCAATCACATAGCTCAAGCGTGAATACGTTCGGCTGTTTACACGTGATAATTCAGATGCATCCAGTGTGCCCTGGTGGTGTACTCTTAACATGCTGCGTCAGATATCCGAAGTTCAAACCCCGACACGGCCAAGGATATGCACGGCTGATGAGCGAAACTCGAGTCCAGTGCTTCCCCCCTTTGGAGTGGGCTCAACAGAATGACGGGAGGACGACTGTCCAAACGAGAGCTTTGTGAGCGTGAATTCTACAAATCCCACAGCCAATTACAACAAAAAATGATCATTGTCACGAAAGGATCAGTGTTTCAAAGAGTACGCCAAATCGATTGACGGTCACGTGCAAATTATTGACGCAGTTCATTTTGGGGCATGAGTGAATTTAACCACTTCAACAAGAAAAGCCATGTGGATGTAAATCAGACCAAACATTGCCCTAATTTTACGACTACAACTAGACAGTGAATGGATCATTTCATTTTGCTTTCCAAACATTACAAACCTTGAAAAGTTCAATGTTGACGAACAGCTGAAAAAGATTGGTTAATCGTCGGAGGAGCATTCGAAGTTTCAAAAAGTGCATGATGAGAACTCACGTAAGAATTTTCGACTCATCGCTGAGCACTGGTCACGGTTGTTCCACATTCGGACCCCTAATACCTGGTCCGAAGTAAAGACAGCACACCACAGATGTTCTCAATTCCGAAGTACCGGCTACGAAGCTGTACACTTCTCAAAGGTATGGTCACTTTCAGCTACAAAACTGTGAAAGCTACTCGCATGATAATGATACAGATAGGGCTGGTCCCGTGAACCATATGTTAGGGGTAATATACCTCCCATGTGAGACCACCTCCCAGAATACAACACTCTTGGTCGGTCCGTTCATAGTGATGCCAACATTCATCCTTTGAAAAAACATCGGAAACTAAAGGCGACCTAAAGTCTACCCTCTAAAAAGAGAGAAATGTGCGGACGATCCCGCAAGTTGAAAGAGGCTTCCCTTAGAGTTTACTGCTTCGTTATCCAAGGCTAACATGACGGGAATTGTCTAACTTTAGATTTCAATTTAGAGTGACCAGGATGTCAGAGATATTTTGCATTTATTCATACGCTAAAACTGAGTAAAGGTAGTTTCTACTGCTGGAGATTTTGATCTCCGGCGATAAGTCACATGATTTCATTTATACAGAACAACGAAACAGTTTACGCGGTATGATACCGTTTTGAAGGCTTTTGTCAACCATAGCATACGTCACATAATGAATGGATCAAAGAATGCACAAATCAACAATCAAAATCCAACTTCTAATTAAATGACACAAAATATACATATTTAGTCATGCTTTGCGGCTACTCTGGTTCACGTGATCCGGCTCTGTGCTATGTGTCTTTCCGGTTAAATTGAAACTTTGAATTTCTAATATTGATTTCTGTGTTATTTCATTCGGTACTTATGTGATGCGTGCCGCGGTTGAAAATGACGTTCTATGTGGCATTATATCGCAAAAATAGTTCTGTTATTCTATGGCAATTCAGAATTTTTGTACAGGTCATTCCTCAGAGGACACAACTGCTAGGCGGCATCTTGAAGTTTAGTGCAGATGTGAAATCCCCTCTATGAGGGCGAGCTCGCGCAGGAGACCAATTCCCGTCGGTCTCTTGAAGTAATCTGTTCTCTTGAGGAGTCTTTCAAAGGGGGATGACAGCAAACGCGCGGGAAGTTTAAAGCCAAAAAACAGAACCTCTTATAATGACGAAGGCTACACAAAATCAGGGATCTCACCATGATTTGTGTGGACCTTACCCAACTCCCAACTTAACAGTTCATCGCGTTATAGATGAATGAACATTGAAAAAAACTTCTGTGCTAGGTTTTCCTTCATCTGAGTAAACTTCTTTTTTTGTCTAAAGATGGTCCTGGCTGAGTGATTCTATAAACTTGAGTGTAGTATTAAACTTGTGTTACGGTTAGAACCCTTTGTCTTACCCCCTATCCACATTGACCGTTTTATGTAGCATAACTGGTAAAAACGAGTTATGAATTTCTCAAAGATCTCACCATAGTAACCATTCATAGACAAACTTCAGGCTTCGTACAAGTTGTTCTCACCCAGATAGTGATTTTATGTCTCAGATTAAAAAAGAACAGGTTGGTAGTCCTGTGTTTTCACCTGTCTCCTGCACACAAAAAAAACCCTGCATAGTCCCGTCAATTAACTGGTTTTAGGCGTACTAACACTTAGTGAACCGCAATTAAAAATGTCTGTCGCTGTCGTAAACTCACTGCCAAATCAGTGGGTTCAGTAACATTCGCAGGTTTGTTTCGCGTCTCTCTTGAGTGAAGAGTGACAGAAAACACATAAATCTAGGTGTTCATTGATTGACAGAATTCAGAATTTGATGTTTTTCCGTTTTTGGGGGCGATCATTTTTCACAGACATTTCACCTGGTTTCACACACGTGCGTACGTACGCACGCATGCACACACTCGCGCCTGCAAGCGTGGTAACCAAAATTTCTACAAGAAAATCGCAGTTGTGAGCCTCGTGCGGAAAACAAATGCATTTTGTGGTTTCCCGTGGTTTCTGACTAGCCATGCGGGTTAAGCAACATGACACCAGTGAAACGATTCATTTTTATGTAAGTCGAATAGTCGCATGTTTGCCGGAGCTAGTCGAATTAGGTATTAATCTGAAGAATGAAACATTGTGCATGAAATCAAGGGAAAGTCTCCCACAAAACGAAATCAATCTGTCAAATGATTATTCTCAGTAATGTCTTTTTCTTCCCATCCGGTGCGTCTCAATCAGTCCCGTGATCGAAATCTGAACTAACTGGATGTCTGTGACCTAGAGCAACATGAAATCACTACAGTGATCCTCCACTAATAAGACTGGGATTGAGTGAACTGTCCTCAACTGGTTCAGCTGAATCCGTCACTCGATTTTAAGTCTGAGAAGGCACTACTGAGGTCAGAATTAGGCGAGAATATGACAAGTAATCTGCTGGATGTGACAGACTACTGTGGTTGACCTCGAAGGCCTCAGGTAAACAATATTTGGTAATCCTGAAGACAGCTCCAGACGACAAAAACCACCACTCTGAGGAGACCACAACTGTGTGTTCATTGACCAACCACCCCCCCCCTCAACAACCATCTACTCAGCATTTGTTTGTAGTTTGAGCAAGCAAACTGACAGTAGCTTATGAAATAAAAGAGTTATAATGCTATACGTGTGTGACCAATAAAACTGGCTCCGTCACTGATAATCAATAATGTTGTTTCCATCTTCATTTGAAGGCAACTTACGATGAAAAGCCAAGAAGTACCGCGCATTTGTCCATTTTCTATTGAGAATCAGCGTCAGTGCAAATGTGTGTTTAAAATATTTCTTTCAAGCTACAGGGACTAACTTTCACTTCTTTGGGAAGTGCACATTCCTGTTTCGCACCATACTACTGATTAACTCCTCAGTTCACATTAACCTCATCGTAAAACGACTTGGAATGTCACCATCCAGCAAGCTGAGCAAGCATTTCTGTACAAAACATCTAGTTTTTAAAAGTTTTACATTAAGATTTTTTTGTCAACGTTAAGTGTCCAAACTGCCATCCGGGTTCGATACTCTCCGGAGTTTCGTGAGATGTGCGCCGCTGATGATTCCCAATATGGATGAAGCAGCTGCAAAGTGCTTCTCGGCTTTTCAGCGTAGACTGGCTTCACAGTACAAAATCTCAGTTGAAAATCGCTATATTTGCCTGAGAGTTTCTTGCTGGGGTCCCAAAAAGCTGAACCACACGAGGACTCTTCTCCACACTGGGACTCATCAGGTTGGTGTATAAGCCTCGGTCACGTGACACTTTGGCTAGCAGATTCAGGTGATTGCCCAAAGAATCACGCACCTGTCGACCTGTCAGAACAGCTCTCTAATTCATTTGCTGAATCAGTCACCAAATGCTGGTATTCTGAATTCCAATCTGAGTAACCATGACTCTTCAGCGGGAAACTGATCTTTAGCAAGCCCTGAGTCTGGTTACTATCCTGCTATCTACAACATCAAAACTCATCCCTCAATTTTATTTCGTGTTCGTTATATTTCACCGAACATTCCAGTATACTTCCCCTAACGAGTTCGTAAAGCCAACCATATCAGGGCCAGATTATTGAATTTGAACGACAATCTTGTCAAAAGCTAACTTCATCGTCAAACTTCAAGCAGGTTATTCTAATGGATACTCAAAATGGATACCCAAAATAGTATCAATATTCCCTTACTCGGCCCAAAATCCAACCGAATCTTTTGCACTGTGAGAAAATTTAAGATAGCAAGCAAATAACTAGTTGAGTAAATTGTTCTTGTATACCCCCGTTTACTGACAGAGGTTCTGCGTCACCACTCTGTATGGGAAATTTCGCGAATCTACCGTAAAATCCCGCTGAATGTGCATCTCTGTTGGGGCTCATATACCCAACATTGTTTTTGTTTAACCTGGGAAGTCAATTTAGTGTTTTGATAACTTTCGAAATAAATTGTGTTGGTCAGTCAAGTGTGGTTACATAAGTAACTGTTGCTGCCGAGATAGCCAGCATATTGCAACAATAAGTCCATATTTTATGCTTGCCAGCATGAGCACACTCACCGACGCACAAATCTTCGGAAATCACACATATGTTTTCTTTTAAATTTGGAATTAGGCCAGCACGACGTCGAAACTAAATCTTTTCACGAATGCGGCCAAGGTCAAGTGTTCAGCCAAAAAAGTTACTTTGATTAACAGCTCAATCCCATCAGTTCTAGTTGAAACACGCCAAAAATAACCGCAGGCTCTGTGTGCGTGTGTGTGTGTGTGCAGAGTACCGACAAATATTACCGGTTTCAGTTTTAAAGCGATTCAAGCGTGTTTGTTGTGAAATCGAATAGATTAGAGCATTTCAAGTTGCAATAGCTACGCTGTTCGCGGTCGCTGTGAATGATACCGTCGACCAGAAGAATAGCATTATAATCGTGCAAAGCAGTGACATTTCACTGCACGGCTAAGAAAATCAAAATAAAGCTGATTTTAACTGTCTTTAATAACATATTCATTCCTGGGTTCAATGATGACCCATTCCGCTGTCGTTGGGTCAAATTTAAGTTCCTGAGCATAACTATACACAGTGTCACTGCCAAGAGGAAAATCGATTACCACGTGGGATGTGACCTTGAGAAGAACAAGCCACTAAATTTCTCTCCCCAGGAGAAGCATTTTGAGGACAGTTCAGTTCCCTAGAAAGTCATCTCAGGTCGTGATTTTGTACATCATATCTCTACCCCTGTGTGTTAAGGCGCCGAAACTTATATTGCAGGCCAGCCACTGTGGCTTCCTTAAATCTTAGGACGGACTTTACTTCTATCGATTGAGTTAACTGCAGAGTGAAATATGTGTTGTAATTAGCTCCAAAATGAATGTTCTTTTTAGGCATACCGTAAGCCAGAGGCTATGATACTATTTCAACGTCTCTTTCTGTCTCTAGCAACCTATTGGAAGGTTGCTCCGTGTCGCAATTGTCATTCACTCTGGCTCTGGATAACACGTATTCGAAGATCTCCTGTTATCGAACTCCTTCGGATCTAGATGATGTCGTATGCTTTGCCGACTGCCCACAGAAGCTAGATGGAAACGGCCCAATCACAACAGAGAAAGAGGACTGTCGAATTGAAGGCGCCCAGAGAACCAACCGGATACAAGGAAATGAAGTCACAACACAACTCAGATTCCAAGCCGACCAACCGTATTACGCAAAAACTACCTCGGGATCGACCAGTCGCTTTTGAGTTATTATATACTTTTTAGCACAGGGAGAAGGGGAGGGATTTACCTGGTCAGCCTTGCACTGACGATGTCACCTCGATTGATAATGAAACGTTTGCAATTCAGCTGTCAAGCTTAGCGAACAGATTAACAACCAAACGTCAAGCGGGATTACACGGCGCAACATGCATTTGTGGTCCTCTAAGTAGGAATGTTTACTTTAGGTTTGGTGTTGATCTTCGATAATCGATACAAATTTCGTCTTTGCACGCGGGACTCATTGAAAAGTAGAAAGGGAAAGTGGAAAGTTGAAATACACTTAACATGCATGGTGGGACACTCGTTAGAATGGACTTGAACCGATGAAGGATGCTTTAGCGAATGAACCACCGAGATCAGTCGCACTGGAACTTAACTCCTCTGTTGAACCAGTTAACAGTTGATATGCGCCAGTGCGATTGGTGAGGCTCTCATGACAGCTCCACAATGGGCCAGAGGTTCATATTAGCCATGTACCCAAGGATTTTGGAGCAAATTGTTCGACATTGTTCAATAGAGATTTTGTCTTGTTTTGAAGCCAGTTCATACTGAAAAACTCAGAAGCAGTTTACAGCTTTCTCATCCTTCTTGGGAATCATCAACAGTGCTTATCTCACGAAAATCCATTAGGGATTTTCGAACTTGATACCTTCTGGTCACCGATTGAACTCTCAATCATTCGGTCACGAGCGGCTGATCACCAGAGTGATTAACTTGCACTTAGACACGACATAGCGCCATTCATCCTTCAGTAGTGGAAACCACATCACATGGTCACGTACTAACTGACTTCTCACCAGAAAGTTTCACACATCCAGCGAAATTAGTAGGGGATTTGATAGATTCTGAAAAAAGAAGCCAAAGCATGCTCAAGGATGACAGTTCGAGGCCGTCCCCAGGCATGTCTTTTCTTTCATGGTGCGTCGTCGAGTATTTCGCTGAAAGAATGGAAAAGTTGGACGATCAAACTCACACCAATGAAGATTATCACAATCTCACCCTCGCTTGGGCCAGTCCCTCTCACAGATGGTATCTCATAGAAGGTGATGATTCACTAGACCCAAACGGGTTGAAACATATGATCCAGGATATAAGTCACTTGCGTAAGTGCCGTTTCTTCTGCTGCCTTGAAGATCGACAAGGATCGACCGAGGACTATCCGCACTCGGTCCAAAGAAATTCATTTACTTTGTGAAAATATTTACCCTTAAACCATGGTCTTTTTGGCGGGAGGCCTTTTCCCAGATGAGAATATATATATATATATATATATATATATATATATAATAACACATGGTTGCATACATGTATTCGGTGAGGCTGGACGACTGACGGCTCTTCATAATTTCCAGAGGTTGGAAAATATGCAATGTCGAAATTAAAAAATGTGGGATTGGGTGAACAGACCCCGATTGTCCGGGATTATCTTCAGTTTCCCTCGGCAATCTATCCATGTATATCTCAGAGAAATGGCTTGAGGGTTTAGGTGGCACTTGTTTACGACAGCACAGAACAGGACTGCCTTTAATATCCCATCAAATGACAGGCACCAGGCACCGAATCTGCAACTTTGCATAAAAAGGATATGAACGTTTCTGCATCCTTCTCGTGATTGAGGTGAACGAACAATCTACCAGGTCTCAAAACAAGTCAAATCCATGACTGTGAGGAATGTATCACACCTCACCATGTGAAACTGAAAGACGAGAAAAACTTTAAGCTGGATGTTCCCGATAGCACGAGGCGTTAATAGCAGTTTGAAAGCTTCAAATGACCTTCCGTCTGTAGAACCGTAGCAGTGACTCTCTAAGGGTTCTAGCAGAAAATTACTATGACGGGTAAGTCAGGTGACAAAGGGGGCTAACGTCCGTTTCGTTGTTCGCCCGTCACATCAAAGGACGGTGACCAACCCCTTCTCAGGAGAGTTAACGCAACATGCAGTTCACGTTGAACCGCATGTGCAGCGCCTTATGTTCCGTATCCGTTTGGCGTAATATGACCGAAAATTGAGCGGGTGGCATGATATATTATGGTGTAGCACAGTATAGTATATTGTAATACGGTATAGTATAGCATAGTACAGTATCATATAGTTGGTATTGCATAGTTAGTATAGTATAGCACAGTATTGTATAATATAGTGTGGTATAGTATAGTACATTGCATTACAGTGCAGCCCGGTACAGTGTAATAGCATTACACGTCATGGTATTGTGGTGTAGCGTACCGTAATGTAATGTAGGGTAGTATGGTGTCTTTTTACACTTTTAAAAGACACATGTAGGACTCACTCAAACGCAAAAGGGCATCTCAGGAGATGGGACTAAACCGCAGTAGTATAAACACGTCCATCAATTTTGGCAATAAGCCACCCGGGTCGCATCACATAACACTTGAAACTCCCCTAGGGATACAATCAGGCACACCGAATCGTGAAAATGCTACCCTACCAGCCAGTCACTGATTAGTCTTAGGTTGAATATGGCAGCGATCAAGGTACCCAAAGGATGCTGACGTCCCATAATTAAGGAAGCGGACTATCTGATACTTCTCGCTTCAGAATACCGTCTGCTAGTAAATTGTTTTAATGCGATTCTCCCCTCTCCTGTTGAGATCTTTTCTGTTGATCTTAAATGTGCATAATGGGCAAGACATTATGCATCCTGCAGGGTGTGACACTACTCCGGTTGACATCCTAGTGACCTGCGCTTCCAAGTGCTTCTTCCAAGAGAAATTAGCTTGCTTTTCGTGTCAACTCAGATGGCTTCCTGGTCCTTGGTTGCAAACTCACCCCCCGACCTATTAAACTGACGCAACCTTGTTCCCCTAGCTGGCAGAGAAGTAATCATTTCGACTGGGATCATTCTACATCATCCTTCACGAAGAGACTGGACGTTACCGTGGTGTGACGGTTTTCGCACCTCAGCGACCCACTGAGCTATACTGGGGGTGTCCCCGCGACACTCACAAAGTCTCTCATACCAGGTTGGTCAATGGTTAGAGGTCTGACAAACACAGTTTCCTGGTCCTCCAAGTTGGGGATTGGAACATTTGTGGAACATTTGTTCCGTAGAAATGGTAATGCATTTGCATTTCCCGCCAAACACCGCTGCCTTGTGGTTCGGCTATTTAGCCAAAGACTTTGGTTGAGGACACTAATCGTCCTTCTGTCCAGGTGTGGGCGCCCTGACAGTATCTCAGCCCATGTACAACCATTACACTTAAATCATGGTTGTACAGCAGTGAAGCATCGGTATTGAACACTGATTTCATGCTGTCGATGATGATGATGATGATGATTCTACATCAGCTTACGCTAATCACGCTCCCATACATGCCACTCGAAACACTTTTAGATTGCCCTCTCCGTGTTACTAATCACCCGAATTAATGCAAGGCAATGTCTATGTATGCATACAAAACTGGTAGTTATATTGTCTCCAACTACTCTGCAGTAGTGCCATCTCTTTACCCCCAAGCTACCAAGTCTTAAGGCAATGCTACAAAGAGGCATGTGCTGTAACCGGTGCAAATTTGGAATGCTCAAGTCACTTTAACTGCTTTCGCTAAGGATCCGCCACTCATGTGCCAGTTAGAGCAGAAATCTATTCATATTTCCTGTACAGCGATTTTTTCAATTAGTGCACCTTTTCGTTAGACATATTTTTTACTTTTGCGCTTCAAACTAGTACTACCAAAGGGAACACGCAAAATAAAGTTAATTGTATAAAGTACTGGAGTGACTTATTTCAGTTGCCCCTAAACGTCTGTCAAAAACAAGTCGTAAACGCCCTCGATTTCAAAGTTTTCAGGCATAACATGATGCGTCAATCAGAGAAGGGAAATTATTTATTTATTACAGCAACATAGAGACAAAGGATTGTCCCCGAGATTCTCTTCTGCGTGAATGAGTCATTTTGTTGGGAGATTTTTTTGGAAAATTTAAAGGCGTGGTATTCAAAAGCATGGATAGTAAGTGTCGCGACGCAACAACAGGGCGTTGTACTGTTCAGCGTTGACTTATTGTTGTTGATTTCAGGTGCCTGAACAGTGTTCTTGCGTGAATTTGTCGTTTACAAAATGGCACACGTTTTTGTGTATTTTTTCGCACCCTAAGCAAAGTCCAAACAATCGCGACGGCTTGCAACTACTCAGGTTAACGTCTATGAGTAGTATGGTGTGCGCAGATCTCGAATCATATCTCATGATCGGACAGTTCCAAAGTTATATCACTACCTAAGGAAAATACATTCGACCACATAATTCTCCCAACTGAGAGTCCCCTCAGGAAGCAGCAAACTATTTCCTCAACAGCGGTGTACCTTAACCCAAATGAACGACTAGAAGTGAACGTATCCTACGATCTCTGCATCAAAGTACCCTGTGATGTTGGTCATTAAGAAACAGCAGTTCTTGTGCCGTATAGGCAAACAAGAATTGAAATCGAAAAAAATGGTCGCTAATAGGATTATATATGGTGCTGTCAGAGTTCATATCGTTGGGACAATGAAATTTGGTGCTTCAACCGTGAGCCCACTGACTCATTACCACATTTGCAGGTTTAAAATCGGACTCAGTCTAGGTAATTTATCCCGAATAGTGTGCGCAAGAGGTACAGAATTCCATTTGGAAATATGATCAAATCAAGTTTTTATAGCCAACTAATCCTGCTGGTGCAACTCCTGATAACTGGAAAACATCACTTGTACGTTATCGATCGGCGTCAAGGTTGAAAGTGACGGGTGAGTGAAGATCGCCCTGACCTTGCATTTGAGGCTTAGTTATCGACCAATGTATGACGGGCGCGTTAGTTCTATCTGAGCCGCGGTAAATCAACCGCTAGCATACAAAAAATGAGGATTGAGAAAGCACCCAGGTTGGCAATATTCCTGCCGATCCAAA
>SJOL01000633.1:139654-171387 GCA_004794785.1 Opisthorchis felineus | reverse complement strand
TCTTCGACAGCCCACGACCGGTTTCGCCCTTCTTGGGGCTCATCAGGCAGGCGCAGTCCCCGAGTTTTCGTCAACCTTATGTTCTACTTGAACCCAAATTGGACTGATTTCGAGAAATACACTCATTTGCAAATCAATTTGGTTTTGCGAGAGACTCACCTGGAACCCAGCTGAATCTCTCGTTTGTGATGTTTCCATGCAACCGAATGTGCTGCACCAGGCCGCCTCATGTTTCAGTTGGTACGATATTCGAGATATCGCGATACATATATAGACGTAATACACTACTCATGAAGTTGCTGAAAATTCTTCGACAGCCCACTACCGGTTTCGCCCTTTTTGGGGCTCATCAGGCAGGCGCAGTCCCCAAGAAAATATTTGTGTTAATATCACTGCTGTAAAACATCCCGCAGTCATACAGGGTTGGTGTGAAAAAATGTGCCTGATTGTCTGTTAGAACCCCTTTAAAATTATGGATTCGGGCGAAATGACACATACGGACGGGGACACAAAGATCAACCAGCCACTACTTCTAAGGTCAAATCAATCAAACAAGTGAGAGTTAATCACAGTCATGGCCAAACAGTTCAACCACTGGCCGGAAGGTTATGGGTTCGAAACTCTCTGAGTTACACGACGAAATCTCCGTTGAATAATTTCATTCACGGTCTTCAAAAACTGGTAACATATATGGGGTAAACGGTCATGTGTGGGCTGCGCTGATTATATAAATACCATATCATATTGCATCACATCATTCTAAGGAATGAAACAGGTAGTTTTTACTTTTCAAGAGGTTTGAGAATGGTAGGGCAATTATTGTGCCTAATGATGCCAACGCATGATGCGTAAACGAAGCAAATTTATTGACCTAGCCTGAGAAAAGCCAAATGCTTCATTCTAACTTTGTACGATTGACATCCGAGCCACGCAGTCTATTGTCACTGGATAGCAGTGTAACTTCCTTTCGTCATTGGCTCAAAGGCAACATGATGACTTATATGGTTTCAGAAATGTCACCTGTGTACACTACTCAGCTGCCCTGTTAAGAAGGCTTCGTTGTCAAGTATTTTCGTGCCTTGAGTACTAATCGACCAGCTTCTACTCTACCGGGATGCCGTGCGATGAGTACGTACCCTCCAAACCTACCACCTCAGTCTGTTCTCCTCTATGTACTTTCCAGATCATGTGGTCAGCGAACCACCGGAGCTACTGAACAAACCACATATTGAGACAATTGGCAGTGCAAACGGACTCTCACATAGCTTCCCATTATTAATATATCATTTCCCCTGTTCTTGGTACTGGGGTTGCGTTTAAGAAAGTTTTCGTTCAACTGGGACAACCTGCTGCAGATCTTTTGTACGTAAAAACTGTATATTGTTTTTTGATAATGCTGTAAAGTCGTCACCTACTGATGCATAAAGCTCAACTCGACTCGGTCTAACTTGAGGTACTCTGTTCTTGTTGTACGGTTGTAACCGAGGCATTTATTTGACCACTGAAGTCTTGTGTACATGGGGTGTGCAATTTCTTGTTTGCAAATCCGTTTGCTTGGGAGGAGTCAAGTGCGACGAACGAGAAATCACATTTGTTCTTGCCCGCTGTGCGCGCGAGGGTAACTATTGGCCTTGTACCGCTGCAGGAAATGGTAAAAACTGAAAGTTTTGAGAAGGCTGGAATTTTTCATTGAGATCTTGTCATCTAAACGAATCCGATTTATGCTGAAAAACACGAGAGGCACTGCACAGCTGTTTCATACTGGGAATCATGAGCAGTGTGCATCTCACGAAACCCCAGCGAACTCCTTGTTAGCAGTCTGAACACTTAACAGTCCGGCCGTGAGCGGCGGATCAGCAATTTGATTAGTTCGCACCTAGATCACGGGTTCCCACCCTCACCCCCACACCTCAAAAACTTCGTGAGATGCGAGGTGCTTGGGTCCCAATAAGGACGAAATAGCTGTACTGTACTTCTCGGCTGTTCAACATAAACTGGATTCTCACAAAGGTAACTACTCACAAGGTTGCTGAAAACTCTTCGACAGCCCACGACCGATTTCGCCCTTCTTGGGGCTCATCAGGTAGGCGCAGTCCCCGAGTTTCCGTCAACATTATGTTCTACTTGAACCCAAATTGGACTGTTTTCGAGAAATACACTCATTTGCAAATCAATTTGGTCGTGGGCTGTCGAAGAGTTTTCGGCAACCTTGTGAGTAGTTTCCTTTATGAACATATACTGCGATATCTCGAATATCGTGCCAACTGAAACATGAGGCGGCCTGTGTGCAGCACATTCAGTTGAAGAATATCATAAACGAGAGATTCGGTTGAGTCTCTCACGAAAACCAAATTGATTTGCAAATGAATGTATTTCTCGATAGACTGGATTCATTTTACTGACGAAATCCCAGTGGAATGGTAAAATCTATAAAACAAAGGAACACGCGAGTGATTCAGTTGCACCCGTCCTAATCCGGACAAAACATGTGATGAATTCGTCTCAGGAATTATCGCACCATGGCCTTGGAATAGTGCTTCTATTTAAGTTGACCCATGATAAAATGAGCTCCGGCGATACGGCGACAAACGCATCGTATGTCACTTCGAAGCTCCAGTTTGATCATCTTTTCAAGGGTAGAAGCTCAGTGAAGTTCAATCGTAACTCCAAATTAGGTTTTTGTGCAATGGTCGAAGGCAAATTCGCACACGTGCATGTGTCCAGACGCACACCAACTTAGTCACTGACCTCATGTCGTTTACTCCCAGAATCGTCTGTTTCGTAACAGCTGCAATGGAAAACACAGACCATGATGACAGCGACGCGTATAATGAAAAATGGGTACTTGTGGAAAATTTGAACGTTATCTGACCGCGATGGGGTTGGCTTTGTTGCTCCCCCCACCCACCCACTACGTTGTCATCCCTTTCAGTGCTTCGTGTGCGTCTGGGTAATGCAAGTTGCATTTTATGGTGAAATGGCTTTCGTTAGCGGCTGCCACGCGCGGTTCATTCGTCATTGTAATACCTCAGTAGAACACGTCTGAAAGTTACGTTAACGTTCTTCGGGCCTTATGACATTTTAAGTGCCTTTTTGTGGGAGACAATCATATCTATTGTAACCATCTCCAAACAGGAACTGATGCGCTTTTGCTTACTCGGTCTAGCTGACACGCAGCTTGTTGTTCTATTATCTGCTGGGCAGTAAATACACAGTCTTTCATATAAACTGACGTGGTTGTGCCTACGTTTATGACCAGTTTCGACTAGTGAACTCAGAAAATTTCAAGTTACGTTCTGTGAGAGTGTCACCTTCTGATACAAGATCATTTTGAAGCAGGTCTTAATTCTATGGGATAGAAAACACCGTATTTCATATCACTAGAAGAGTCAGGCCACTTTCACTTTCCAACTCGTTTCCAGGATTTCTTTCTCTAATTACCTGCGTCATTTCCAATGACGTCTACCATTGTATCCGCTAGATTTGATAGAATGGAATGCTTGGAAAGGAAAAAATCCTGCACAGTTCTTATATGATGTGTTTGACTTGAAGCCTTGTTCCTTTGCAACGGTAACGGCAACGCTAACACAGACTCAAAAGTTGCAAGGAAGAATATCGATCGAGTAGAACCTGACTTTTCGTAAACGAGGGACTGATGCGATCAGCGACCGACTAACGAAAGCAAGCAACTCAGATAATATTCACAGTACAGAAGAATCATGGCAAAGCGGTTTTAGAGCCCAACTCAATTCGGAAGTTAAAGAACTCGAACAACGAAACAAAGACAGTTGCCGACCGGAGGCAAAGTTCATCGTAGTCAGCAATCATCGCTGGAAACTTGTGGGGAACGTCGATGGGTTCAAACTTGCTGGAGCGTGGGTGGATTCATCAAGTTGGCCTGACGTAACCCTGCGGCCTTCTGGCTTTCCTGAAGAACTGTCGGCAAGTCAGATATTTAATTTTAGGGGTCGTGCAACGATTTTGGGGTACTCTATTCCATCTCCCTGACATCTAAGGGGTTGAATCTTTGGATCTTGCCTCGAGTGTAGTCGATAAAACGGTTTTTTATGACCGCCATCCAGAGAAGGTCCCTGTTTCTTCTAGTCTATGCTTTCAGACCTACAGGTAGCAGCTTAAAATGTCGTACCCAAACAAATTTAGCAACATGCACATTCTCTATCAGCTGATACATCCCGTAAGAAATTAAGACCATGTCAACCCTTGACCAGAACAAAATTGACCATAACAAGATGTCTGATCTTGTTACCGTCCTCGATCGACACCAATTTCACCCTCATTCTGTCGAGCAAGGGGATGTTTAAAACCAGTTCTAGTATTCCTGTCAAGCAAGCACCCATCCACAGGGTTTTCCGTTTAGGCTATATGGACTGGACGTAATTCGTCACTTTGCCAAAACTTCAGCGGGAATCATGTGAATTTATCTATAAAGCATCTGGTTTCTAAGCTAGATTCAGTTTGACACAGCCTTGATTTCTATTTCGGTGGGGAAAATCTTCAAAAAAGCATAGATTGGCTTCACTTATAGGATGAAACTCCTCACGTTACCATGAGACAGTAAGCATCTAAGAGGAAGGATAATTTCACTGGATATGTTAAATTTCCTTCTGAGAAGTCGTCACTTGATGAGCCAGGCAATTCGTGACCACGTGATGTGGTCCATGATTGGACAATGTGTAGTGCTATGCCCTGTCTTAGTGAGAGCTAATCACACTGCTGATCAGCCACTCATTGCCAGTCCGTTTAGTGTTCAACCACTGGATGGAAAGTCGAGGGTTCGAAACTCTCTGAGTTTCGTGAGATGCGCATTGCTGATGATTCCCAAGAAGGATGAAACAGCTGTACAGTGCTTCTCGGCTTTTCACCATAGACTAGCTTCATGGACCGGATGAAGTCTTTATTGAATATTCAATTACCATGGATGTAGACTTTGTCCCCTTACTGCAGATGATTGCGTCTAGTAACCCAAAGTTGCTGAAAGGGTCGGTCGTTTTCAGGATAGTCTTCTCCGCAGCGGTTTTGGGCACATGTACATCCGGTTACTTTGTAAGCGTGTCTACACTCACTAGGTGCATTTGAACTTGTTTCAGTCCAGCGCAGTCCATGTGTATCATCTACCCTGGAAACCCTAACCAGCCAGCATTGTGGTTAGCACCTGATAAAAGTTTTGGCTGCGAACCTGCGGTCGAACCATCCTCTGCTGCAATGCTGCGAATCAATCTCCATCCCAGGCAAATAAGCAGGTTTACATCAAAGGCTTCATCCTCACATTACCCGGATTCTCCTCGTGTAACTGCTTCAGCATCGGTTGTTGTAAGACTTTCAGAATTTCCACGCAGTCGCCAAAGCTAAGACACGAATCAACAACCGACAAAGGGTCTTGATTGTTGTGCTGAGACTGGAGTTTGTCTGGGAGCTTTCATGTACGTTGCCTGGTGCGGATGTTGGACACGGCTGTGACGGGCAGCCAGCGTCCTTAGCCATACAAGAATCTAGACAGGCTTTAAAGTAACACCTTGATGAACTTCATGGGATAAGTCCCATAATTCATTCGTTTGTGATGTTTCCAGGCAACTGAATGTGCTGCACCAGGCCGCCTCATTTTTCAGTTGCTACGATATTCGAGATATCGCGATACATGTAGATTCGTAATGCACTACTCATAAGGTTGCTGAAATTTCTTTGACAGCCCACGACCAGATTGATTTGCAGATGAGTGTATTTCTCGAAAACAGTCCAATTTGGGTTCAAGTAGAACATAATGTTGACGGAAACTCGGGGACTGCGCCTACCTGATGAGCCCCAAGAAGGGCGAAATCGGTCGTGGGCTGTCGAAGAATCTTCAGCAACCCTATGAGTAGTGCATTACGAATCCTCTGATTCTTATTCGCCATGCACGAACGTATGGTTTGCGACCATGCACCTCGGCGGTAAACGATGTCACATCCGTGTGGCTCCAGATCGGAACAAAACGCGCAGTAGTGTAGTGCTCTTCAAGACCAACCTTTTCAGAACTAGCCAAGCAAATGACCGGATTTTTTCGATTTAGTCATAGGGTTAATTTGGATGGAGTACGCTTTTGCTTCAGACTGTTCAGAACGACGATTAGTGCTAGAAAATTTTATTTCACACCAATCTTTTCCCGACAGCGGTAGCCCATTTCCCCATTCTTGCGATACAGCAAACAATTGGCGGGGGGAGAGCCAGTCGACATCCAGGACTGTTGTTTAAGTTTGAAAGTTTAGGGGTAATTAAACGACAGATTCAGTAAGAATCCATGATGGGTTCCCTGGTCAGAGCAGTCCATAATCCAAGAGTTCAGGGTGGGACTTTTTCCCTGATGGTGTTCGCTGTGAAATTTATACATGCCCCAAAGTATGCTGTTACCCCCATCAGGGTGAAACAGTTCATTGGTTAAGACAACGTTTGATATGCGGATGGTGACTTATAATCGGAGAAAACATTATTCAAGTTTGGTGAATTCAGACAGCCATCACGTAGTGAAGCTTCGGTCGGGGCAGTGGAAAATCAATGTAGAATCCACGTTTTTCAACAAAACGTTTAACACTCGAAGGCGACGGGGATGACGTGCGTACTTTGTATTCACCTCTGAACCTTCCCAATAATCGGTATGACGGACTGACTCCTTCTGTTTCGTTTTTTTCTCTTTCTCTCCGAAATACTCAAATACAACTAAAGTTTTGTCCACTTGCGGAATTGAAGAGATTTTGTTGACTTGAGCTGTGAGTTGAAAAAAAACATTTTTTTAAAAAGCAGTTGTACAACTATGTAGCTGTTTTTACTTCGAAATGTTCGTTCGAGTTAGACGGAGTTCGAAAACAAATGAGGATCCGACACAATGCTATTAAGGTTGGTGAAAAATATTCGTTGACCTACTACCCGGTTTTCCCTGTTGAAACCAATCAGGTAGGTCTGGTTCCTGATTCCCCATAACAGTATTTCCTACCTGAAGACTGGATCGAGCATCGAGTGATTTTTTGACAGGTTTGGGTGAAGAATATCATAAACGAGAGGTTCCGTTGAGTCTTTCTTGGATCTTCCGTTAACACTGACTTGATGTGCAAACTACCGTTCATCTCCACGGTTCCCTGAAAAAGTTATTTCTCGGTTACCACAACTTTGTTTTTCAACACCAGTCATATTCATAAAATATCTCTTCCTTTAGCTGAATACACTCAATTGCAAACCAATATGGTTTCGCGGGGGAGACTCGCCTGGAACCCAGCTGAATCTCTCGTTTATGATGAGCCCCAAGAAGGGCGAAACCGGTCGTGGGCTGTCGAAGAGTTTTCATTAACCTTATGAGTAGTATATTACGTCTATATTTCTTTCTTTACTGAAAACACTGAAAATACAGTTTTAAGGGTTAGTATCCTTGTATGACATCCTTCTGAGTCTAGTGGCTTCAGTTGATAGCTTTCTCAGATAAGTTCGAAAACGTGCTTTCAGGATTCGTCTTTTTGTCCATAGAAAACTAGAATAACTTAGAGCCAATTCACCCAAGTTGTTTCCCTCACTGCTTCAATATAGCATAAAACGTCATGTGTAGTTATTCAACTGACATTTCGCCGGTTTTAAAGAAACATGGACACAGATTTTAGTGACCTGTTTATGTTGACTTCCGGTGCATTTGCGAACGTTTGACTTGTCTGTCCTATTTCGGTTAAACTTAGTCCGTCGATCGTTTCACAGAGAATCAAGGAGAGCCAGTCAAACTGTGAAGAAGCTTTTGTGTCAAAAGCGAAACGTTGCCCAGCAATAAATCCACCGATTGTTTACCAAACCTCTCTGAAACGATGACTACCCAATCGGTCCCAAACATTTTCCAATTGATTGAAAAGTTAAACAATTTTTGTAAGGAGCACAACCGAGCGCAAACTGGCCATCGCTTCTTTTGTGTTGACTAGTTTTCGGCTGGGCAAAGCTCGGCTCATTTTGCTTTATCCAGCGATAGAAATGAGATTTAAAAAATGCACAGGCAAAGCTCTCAGTCACGGCGATTTATCGTTTTGTTTCCACCTGCTAAATGAGTGGGGAGCCGTGAAGGTAGAATATTTCCTGCTTCACTGAGCGAAGAGTTCGTTTGCACGAAAGACTCTCAAGGTTAACAACTAGGAACCATCAAACACGTTTCTTTGCTCAAGATGTTCCAATTACGCGTATTGTCGTTACCCCATGAGATGCTCCTCTGAAAAAACGGTAATCCTCATGAGGAGACCGCGGTATTAATTCCTCTACAGGTTTTTCCGGATTGATCACCCCCACCTCCTTACAACGCCTCAAGAATAGGAATAAAGCAATGTTTTTCAGGGTCATAGAAATTCTGAAACAAACCACTGTGCAAATGGCTTCCAAACTTTTCAAAGTCTCTTTGACATGCTCTCAGAGTGAACTCTTGAATAGTATTGTTGCTATCCGATGGATGTTCAGCTGTGCTCCACATCGGAGTAAAAACTAGCCAGGGTATACCTCATTTTCCCAATACTACGTAATGCTCGGACTGCATTCATTATGTGATAGCTTTTCATCCGGACACGTTTATGAGTCAGTAACGGATTTCAGGGAATGATTTCCCGAAGGTATCTCGAATACAATCAGGTAAACTTTCACGTCTAGTTAGATTTCTGGTTCAGTCCTAGATTGTCATTGTGTCTGCGTCAAATGTTCGCCATTGAGTATAATACGACATCGTAACTGTGAACTTGGAACTAGCTGAGTCTACAAATAAAGTAGACAATCTAAAGTTACCATTATTTTGAAGTAGTGTGGGAAAATTTCCTGGAGTTTTGTTGAGAGTCCGACAACCCGGGTTTGGAAAACAATCAATAGGCAGACCAATCCCAGAAGCATTCCATCTTGTCGATTAAGCGGAACGTTTGATGAACCAACAGCCATAGCATCCAGTAAAGATGAGGGAAGTTTAGTACAAATTGCACTCCATTGGTGGAAAAAGACTAACCCGTTTTTTGAGAAAAACATCTCTGCACTACATCTGCGTTCCCTTGCAATTTTTTAACAGAAATTTCCTGCTGGAGGTGAGTCCACCTCCAAGGAAAGTCAAAATAGTCCCGCCTTGGCAACAACCTTTGCTTGCGTTACCGTGATAATCACTCTGAATTGCCTAGGTGTCTGCTAAGCGACAGCTTCCAGTAGAATGTTCACACTAAACCTCTGATTTAAGTTCTGTGCCAGAATAAGAGCATGAAAATCACGTGAACTATCGTTGACTATCTTCAGGTCCAAGAATGTATTACCATGTGTGGATAACAAAGTAAACAGAAAACTACAATGAAATTCACTGAAAACAAGTATGATTCGAAAACAGTTTACAACAACAGGGCTTTTTCGTGGTTAGGTCTAGACAGAACGAACGGTTCATCGCGATGCATTTCATTGCTTGTAAACCTCAAAGTCATCCATTCACAGTATCCACGGCCCAGCAGATACTCCAGTTTGCTTGTTTGATGTGACAGTCTCTCTCTCTCTCTCTCTCTCTCTCTCTGTCCCACCAACACAACTCGAGGTCTTCTGCACAAACAAACAAAAAACCACTCTGTTTCTCGATTCAGCGTGTTTAGTTGCTGGCCCATATTCATACAATGTCAAGACAATCAACTCATCTATAATGTGGAACAAATCAAATCGTCTGGGTCCGCTGACGCTGCCGCTGCTGCTGCGGGACGCATTAAAAAAGTCAGCGTGAACCGATATCACACGTGCACACTCCATTCCGGCTGACAGGCAGTTTTGATCATTCTTGGCTGGATCTATTGTGTTTGGCAGGCATCTTTATGTGCGCATCCATACGTATTAGGTGCGTTTTTGATTGTCGGTCCAATTGTTTTGGAGTTAACGCTTGATGTTATTTTGCTCACCTCAAGCATCACAACTTCTTCACTGGAGTTGGTGGTCCAAGATGACCGAGGTTTTGGAAGCTTCGGGCTTTGCTACATCCACCCCATCCATCCATCTATCCATCCATCATCGGAAACTAAGTTCAGCGCTGGAGCGCGAAAGAAAAGGCTCGACAGCTTGATTTACTCCAATTTTACGCTCAGTGCACACTGACAGATATTTTAAGTCGCTTACTGCAGGTGATCAGTTCTCTTCTAGTTCTTCTAATTATTCTTGGCAAACTCTTGTGTGGTGCGTGTATTCGTATGTTCATATCACGACAGCACTACCTATCCGTTCTGTGTCACAAATTTGCTTCCACTGTACATAGTTTGGTCAACATTCAGATACGAAAGACACAGATGTGTTTAAAGGGATCTCTTAATGGCAAGACGTGATTGAAATAGTGAGGATGTTTGCAACAGTCTCATATGATCATCCACGGTTGTTGATTTGTTCACTGACCTGAGGCAACTTGATTGCAAACGTCTCAGCACCAGTCGAGTTGACATCAGCAGTGTGTTGTTAGGAAGGAGAGTGAAGTGTAGCGGTGCGTCAGTGAATGTATGCTGAGTACCGGTACTTGTGGGTCGATGTACTTGCTGCTAGCCGGGGGCAATCAAGTTGCCCAGGTCAGTGAACAAACCACCAACCATCTGCGCTACTTGAGCTATCAACATTTTCCTCAGTAACGATTAACTTTTATTGCAAGATTGATAAAACACTTCACCGATACCGTTGAGACCAATGAAGTTCTGTCACTGCCTTTTCACAATTCCCCATAACATGGTGGGATCCAATCCATTTTCTTGAATGGCCCGTTACATCGAACGAAGTCGATGTACCACCCCCACGCACAGTAGGTACTGCTACGTTTTTGTTCTGAGTCGCAAGCCGCACTTTTAAAACGTAACGAAAAATAAAATCCGATAGTGGTGAACAGAAGGTGGCATTCCTACAACCAACGGTAAGTCCAACTGGTAGCCCACAACCCGCAATTTAAACGGCTCCGTCTGAACAACTGAGACACTGTATGTGCTGAATCTGACCTGATGGTTCACAGAGTACATAAAACTTAATCTTGGTATGTATATAACCACTGGTCACCTTGATCCGTACAACGACTGTCAAAGGAGGATCATCTGTGACGCTGTTAGAAGGGCTACCACTTCTAGATGGTCCAGGCTGTTTTGGTGGGCCTCTGTGTACGCATACAAGGAGCAGGTATAAAACAAAATATAACAAGATATACTAAAAAACATGAAGATACAGCACTACCATACATATTGCGAACTACTGAGCACTTGACAGTCTAAGTTACCAGTATTGCCCACAGAATCCGATCTGCTCAAGCCTGGATCGCAGTCCGGCCAGTCATTTTGCGATCACAGAACACATCTTAAAAGATGGAAGCTACGAATTTGTCAGACTAACTTTGAGGTGAGAGGGGGGCTACGAGTAAATAGAAATTGTTCCACGATCAAACTTCAAATTCTGAAAATCTGTCAACCATTTGGAACCTTCAGCTCATGCAGCCTGTAGTAAACAATCCTCGTTATTTCAGTAATAAACGAAGATCTTTGGGAAGGTTTCTAAGGGGAAACCCCTTTTTATCCAGGCGGTTTCAGCGCCATCTTCAAAATTCTGTTCGACCAGGCTCAGTATTTTTAGTTTGGAGTATACATAGGTAAAGTGATAATTCTGAAGAAATTTGGCTTCAGCCACAGACAAGTAGCATTATTTGCGCTCTATTGTGTCATCTTTTTTCGGTCCACAACCTCTGGCATTTTGCGTACATGTGCACTCACCAATCTTGGACTTGCCAGAAGAGGAGTGCTCCACCAACTGAACTATCGAGGACAATTCCTCTACCTCACACTCACAAGCTTGAACTTTCACAGATTTCCAAATGTTGTTATTGTCCAGATACTCGAAGAGCATTGCACTTCATCACTTCTGTGAAATCCTAGTCCAACCCAATTACTAATGTGAGATCTGACAATTTTCTATCAACATTCCGTTCTAACAGTGAAGCCAATCAATTCTGAAAAGCACAGAAGCACCGTGCAGCTGTTTCATCGGCTGCAGTGCAGAGCTCACGAAATTCCAGTGAGGATTCTCGAACCCGCAACCTCCAGGATTGCAGTTTGAACACTTAATCGTTCAGCCACCAGCCACTGTGTGTGTGCAAGAAACTCGCACGGACTGGCTCCACTCACAGGGGGAAATCCCCATTGAATCTTCGGAGAATTATTCCAAAAATCCAAAAAGTGGCTTTGCAACTTAAGCCACATTATGCGCTCAGGGGTGAGGTTAAACTTACGAAAGCGCAACTACCAAGCACTCGAGAAGAAAGCAGAAAGCATAGGAAAATACGTCGCCCTCAGCCTCAGACTGTGCCCTTGGACTGTTCGCAAATGTGTTGACAACGGGGGTTAGGAGACCATGTAGGGAGGGGTGGATTTACATAAACTGGAGCATGCCGAAAGTTCCAAAGGATGTGTATCAGAGTGAAGTTATATTTAGCGTCGATTTGCTTGCCGGTCAAGCAGTGATACACCACTGCATCTTCCAGGGACTGTACAAAGAGGTAGCAAGAAGTTTTTACCGAGTTGTCGTCGAAATACCCCAGTGGACCGGTGAATCCGGTATGACAAACCTGACGGTGATATTATGGTATAAGTAAGATATGCTGAATCGAATGACGTAAAGTCCGATTCAACTGACTTTCAATAAATGTGAGAGGGGGGCCTTTGAGGTGAGTTAAAAACTTTATTACCGAATACCTCACCACGGAAGATCATATAGCTTCTTGAAGAATAGCTGGAAACGTGAAATGAGCAAACCGCTGAAGCTTCTTCCTAGAACGAGAAAAATCCCATGTCCTGACGCTTAAGTTTGCTGGGTTTCACGGAACGTTCTTGAGATCAACCCATGACTGCACTAAAACCAGTCTCCAGTTCATGTCAAACCACGAAATAATATGGGCGAAAATGCTTTGGAGAACATTGTGTTACATCATCCGCTTTCTCCAGGATTGTAAAGTGGTTCTGTCTGCTGAGTTTATCTTACAGATGACACACAAAACCTACCTCGGAGCTGCGAAAATTCCCCTTTTAAAAGCCTTTATTTGACAGGAGCATGTTGATTAAAAACTGTTGACTACAAAGAACCTGGAAGTTTTTGAGTAAATAGAATCGTCAACACCTTGTCACTTCAGGACTGAAGAAACATGGACGACTGGATCGATGAACTCGGCTTAGATTCCAGTGTCGTACTGAACATTTCACAAATCCGTAATTTTCCCAGAACCGCTAGACTATTTGAGCAAAACGTTCACATTTTCAGAAGGAACATCAGCATGTACTTTGTACAAGGCAGAAGAAGCAGGTCCAGGAACAGTTGATATGTTATCGTCTTTCTTTTGGCATAATATATCTTCCGAAATACTGCGATGTCTTCTCTTCAAGTTTACGAAGCCGTGAAATTCATGGTACATTTGTTCGATGGTCATAAGTCCTTAGCGTTCGGCTCATCTGGAAGCGCCTTTTGCAAAATGTGAGAGACAACCTTTGCAAAAAGTTGACTGCCCATAAATGGGATCTGAGGCTGACCTAAAGCAAGCTGAATCAACAAACTCCACTGGTTCGCACTTATCGGTCATGTCAATCCGGTGTGACAAGCCTACTAGTGAGAACCTCCAAGAGAAAAGCAAACGAACATTTCTTGTCCCATCTCCGACTGGTCGTCCTCTTTTACATTTCGGTCACAGCATTTTCGTAGGACACCTGTGTGCACTGGTCGGAAGGCCATTCTTCTTAAATGTTATTGCTGAGGATGGCTCACGGGAGACTCATTTGAATTCCTGCGAAATCCCTCGTTTGTGACTTTCTTTTTCAGCAACCTTATGAATTTTGCGCTGCGTCCATACAACAGCGTGTACTGTTGGGTAAAATGCCGATCCGTTCAAGGTGATATTATTCGTGAGAATGAAGGTGTAATGGCTTGCAATCAAAAGATGCCATCAAATAAAATAATTGGCAGCGTGTGGAAATATTGCTAGCTTGGTTGTGTTTACTGGTTATTGATCAGGTGCCTGCTGGTCTGTTCGCCAAGCTTGGCAATTAGTTTGCGGACGTTTTGCAACCAGATAAGGCGACATCATCAGTGCGCAGTTCATGATGTCTCCACGGTGAGACTAAGCTAAGCAGAGAACGATGGCACAGCGTATTCCAAACTGTCTTAAATCAGTTAACCACCAAGCCCAACCGATGGATCCAGTGAGCACTGCTCACTGAAAAATATTGCCTATTTTGGCAAATATTCTCTTTTGCATATCAGTCTGGCTTCCACGGGAGACTCAACTGAGTCTCTCGTTTAGGATATTCTTCAACTGAATGTGCTGCACGAAGGCTGCCTCATATTTCAGTTGGTACGGTATTTAAGATATCGCGGTGCACTTTTATAAAGGAACTACCAACAATACACTACTCATAAGGTTGCTGAAAATTCTTCGACAGCCCACGACCGGTTTCGCCCTTCTTGGGGCTCATCGTCAGCTGGTTTCCAGGTGAGTCTCTCGCAAAACGAAATTTGTTCGCAGACGAGTTCGGCAACCCATGTGCTCACAAGGCTTATTAGGGCACATGGATTGCCGCGTTACAAACGAATCCAGCACGAAGTTTGCTCATCTATGCTGCATAGTACAGCCACGTAGTGGAACGGCTGTGTGGTCGTCAGCCTTTGTTTTCAGGTTCATTTCTTGTGCCAGTAAAACCACAAAAGAAAACCGCTTCATTAGAACGAAATATCCAGATATATTTCAAGCGTACTCAGAAAGTTCGGAACCCGATACCTTTCATCCAAGGGTTGAACACCTGACCGTTCGGCCTCAAGTGCCTGAACAGCAGTGTGATTGGCTCTCACTTAGACAGGAAAATTGAAAATCTCCTCACACCACCATCAACAAATGTATCTAACAGTCGTGTGTACATTTTGTGCTCCAGGATGGTGTAGCAGCCACATTAGGAAGACTGTCAATATGTGCAACCAAAATCCTTGTATTTTGCATCCCATAGAGGGTGCTTGCATTTCCTTTCAAAATTTATCTCTGCAAGACAAAGTTAATATATGGCGAAATTTGGGGTGCATTCCGAAGCGGATCATTTTTACTAGAAGTGAGTAGTAGAGCTCGTTTCGTTGAAATCTACGGAGACCAGCCTAGTTTGTACAGTATTCGCACTTCAGTATAACTCAAAATGTTGTTCTACCTTCGAGTGGGGATGACAATTTTTCCATTCGCATCCGAATATTGTTTGACTCTTGTAACGATTGCATGGAGTTTCCCATTTTATTTAAAATAGATTCTCCAGAGTAATAAATACACTTGCGTATACACGATGATCCTGCGCACAACTCGTCAGGTCTCACCACCACAAGGTCACAAGGAGCTAGCGGCTAAACATAAATGATGGGCGAAATACACTCGTTTGCGAACAAATTTCGTTTTGCGAGAGACTCAACTGGAACCCAGGTGAAACCGGTCGTGGTCTGTCGAAGAATTTTCAGCAACCTTGTGCGTAGTGTATTACGTCTATACATGTATCACGATATCTCGAATACCGTAGCAACTGAAACATGAGGCGGCCTGGTGCAGCACATTCAGTTGCTTAGAAACATCGTAAACGAGAGATTCAGCTGGGTTCCAGGTGAGTCTCTCGAAAAACCAAATTTGTTTGCAAATGAGTGTATTTTGCTAATTTCGTGAACTTTGGGTTCAAGTAGAGCATAAGGTTGACGGAAACTCGGAGACTGTGCCTACCTGATGAGTCCCGAGAAGGGCGAAACCAGTCTTGGGCTATCGAATGATTTTCAGCAACCTAATGAGTAGTGTATTACGTTTATAAATAATGAGTTTTTCAAAAAGGTTTATTCTCGACCGACAGTTCAAGTGTGAGGTGTCCCAACGAATGATCCCATGTGAGTCTCTAAGATGGACTTTCTTATTAAATCAGTTCATGTCTACCCTGCAGATTCCTTCGGAAGAGTAATCCCATACATGCATATCTCGCACGGCTAATTTGAAGTAAGGAGCACACATCCAAGCGAAACATTTTCCTAGTTTATCATGCAAGTTGCGAGTTGTGTAAGAAAATGGATAAAGCATGAACAAAGAGGATGAAAAGTATGATGGAAAAAACCTAGTGGTTGAGACCAGTTTTGTCTTCGTCATAGCCGAAAATGATGATTGATGATGATGATGATGATGGTGATGATGATGATGATGATGATGATGATGATGATGATGATGATGATGCTGATGATGATGATGATGATGATGATGATGGTGATGATGATGATGATGATGATGATGATGATGATGATGATGGTGATGGTGATGGTGATGATGGTGATGCTGATGATGATGAGCAACCAAGGTCGTGATTCTACAGGCTACTGACTACAGTCGGCTGCCAGTTTTCTAATTTCTGCAGGAATAAGAGTGCAGAGTTATCTCTAGTTTTCTTCTCGATAAACATGTTAGCCACGAGGCACAGTGTTAAGGTGAGACTCAGCGTTTCTCACACAAAGATGCTACTGGCAAACCACGGAGCTCATGAACTGGGTTTGGTGCAATAGACTGTCTGCACAAACTTTCAGTCTTCTATGCCAATCCATCCGTAATACTCAAGAGCAGCCGGCTGTTGGTAGGATTTGAAACCATCATCTTTCTCAAAATTTGACTCTCTCGCTGAACAGCTGTTTCTGGTTGCCCTTCGCTTTGAACCTGCGGCAAATCAGACTTTTTTTAAAGTACGAACTAGCAGCCGATTAAATGGTGTGGAGCACAAGACTCTTCCAATGCTAACACTGTAGGCTGGTTATCTGACAAATTCCTAACGACCGCATTTCCGTTTGCTGAAGATTTAGGTAAATATCGTTGAAGTGTGTTCACTGTTGGTCAGTCACTCTTGTCAAAGTGGTAGAAGGTTCAAACAGTTATCCGAAGGTTGTGGGGCTTCGAATCTCCACAAAGATCGGCGTGGTGCGTACAGTGGTTGATGATTCAGAACAAAAATGAGACAGCCGTACACCGTCCCTTGGTTTTCTGCCACAATTTGGCACTTAGACTCTACAAACTTTGATTAAAACTCTGCGGTTGCCTGTTCGGATGGGACGAGCCACTAAACAGTCAAGCAGTGTTTTCTGTGAGGTGTTTTCTGTAAGGTCATATGTCAGGTTATTCTTGTGAGGAGTGGATATGTGCGCAGGCTCTCCAAGCAGACCGTGTTTCTTTTCAGACTGCGTCCTCATCAAAACGGCTCTGGTCAGGATCAAGTGCATCTAGTAAGCTAGCTAAAATCAATTTCTGTTAAGCTTTTAGGTGAGCAGCATGCAGCGTGCAAAACCCGGATGATATGATGTACGAAAATTCTCTTGGTTCGGCTCCCGTGAACAAAGGACACTCAGAAGTACAACCAAAGTGTAACGAAGTGACGTCAGCCGTTCGCATGCAGTAAAGGCCGAACCAGTATAACGAAATTGCGCTCAATCAGTCCGTATGTGTGATTTCAGGGGTCATGAAATATATTATGCAAGGTGCCAAGCATTAAACACCTAGCAAATGAAAATTTTGCAATCTGTCAGAACTACTTCAGTGGCAGTTTATTATCGACAAAATTATTTAACCAGGTGGACTAAAAAAATTTAAGACCCGCATTTTTCAACGATTTATCGATCATACTCTTGGACGATCACTAAAATAGCGTTTGTGAAATGTATAGAAATGAGGAGAATTTCAAAAATACCAGACATGTTAGCATATGTCCCCGTATTAAGCCCCACTCTAGTCTTCATAAGACGGGTAGTCTTGGTTCATATGGATACAGGATTGGTGTGCATTTAAACGGTGACACTCCCGTCCTTGTTACTTCCCGGATGGCAAGATCGTACAGTGAGAAGATCAGAGCTTTTCTGCGGCGTAAACAGGGCTGAATTCAGAGGAATAAGCATGGGGGTAATTACCATGGCATTGCAGCTTGATAAAGTCGAAAGCGGCCAGGTACCCAGATGGTTTGACACTATGGGTGGTATAATAACCTGGACAGTATTGTTACATGTGGTCGGCTTCATATGTGTCAGCACTGCTTAGCTGGTGGCGCAGTAATCAGTTACGAATGTATAAGGTTGAATAGTGTTCATTCCTCCGGTGAAGGTGGTAGTGAATCAATAAGGCGTTGAATAAAACCTTACGTAATTGAGATATAACTAACTAATAGCTATTGATTGAGGAATAAATTGTCGAAACAAAGTGCCACACCTGTTTGAGAACACATCTTTGGAAGATGAATGCTTTTTTGGATATGCTGGCTAAACCAGAAGAGTAACGAAAAACCTGAAATTTATCGCAAAATTTTATTCTGGTGAGCGAACGAGACTTAGAATAGAACTGAATACTGAACCATCGTTAACTGGTACATCATGAAAACATCCACATACTGTTAAAATTCCGTTATAAAGGTATGGAAGGGTTATGAAACGCTCCTAACCGCCACCATTTCTAGGACGAGTTACCTAAATGGTATTGTGGGAAATGATATTATTTTTGTATGCTCCAAAACGCCCTCATCTGTTGGCAAACTTGACCTTGAGCTGAGCAGTCCATTCCGACGCGTGACCTTTGCTCACTATAGCTCACTAGTCTGGTCGTTTACTTTGTATTTCGGTTTGATATTCCAACCTTGGTACCATCATTCTAATGTCACATCTGGTGGATAAACCTGAGTTTTTCAACGACTTCGACCTTGACATATTGGGCGTTACTTAACAGATGATCCTTGAAAACTGATCGTACTCCAGACCTCTGTATTTTTCTGGCTACCACGAAAATAAGGTCCATGCAATTGATTCCTTTATCCTCTTTCCTGCAGATAACACAAGTGGGATGCTCACTTAAGCAGTTTGAACTCGTCACCTGTCGTCTCAATTGCACCTGATAATTCTGTAGTCCATAAAAGACAACACTGATACGAAAAATTTATTAACAGATACGTTGTGCTCTGGTCTTGAATTTCAGTGTCGAAGCCACCATCAATGTAACTTCGTGGTGCTGCAGCAGCTCGATAGAAGACAGATAGCAAAAACGGGCAGCATTAACTTCAAGACTGTCGGATTCCGATTCGAAAAACTGGCATCCGAATGAATGTTTTCCAAAGAGTTCTCCTGTTCTAATGCAATTATTCTGGTGAGTCCAAACGAAAGAGGGGAAGCAGTGGACTCAACTTTCGCTCCCATTAGAACTCAATTTGTGTTGGGTCATGACCTCCGCATGTCTGGAATGCGAGAAAAGCGTGTTACCATCACTCCATCAGCACATGCTGGAGGCAATGAATTATTACGTTTGAATAGGCGAAGGTGTTCACGCTTGGACAATGCGACTGTTTTGTTCAACGCTTAGAATGACTACTGAGAAAACTTCCTGGTTTTTTCAATCGACTGACCAACCTGTGAGGACTTCTTAGCGAGGTAGCAATGCATGGAACCTGTAACACAATTTTGGACTAGTTAAATGTGACTTCAAGATTTGAAGCACTTGCATTGGCTGAACAGTTGCACGTAGTCGGCAAACCACAACTGGTTTGTAGTCAATGTCGATGAGGAATCGACTGAAGAAGACCGGATGAAAAAACGCCTACATCTTCACGAAGCCGCCTTTTTGTACACCAGCAAATCTGGCCTCGTGCTCATCAGGTGGAAGAGCACAATTTCCGGAGCTGACGCGGTTGAATCCCAAATATTGATGGATGATGACACCCTGGCTAAACTATACGTAGGAGGAAATGCTCCCTCTGAACGCCTCGGTATGCCATTAAATCTGATGGAATATTGAAAGCTGGAAGAACCAGGTTTTTGTATGTAGTTCAAATGGACTGATATCTAATCAATGCATCACGAACCCTCACTTATCACTGATCCTTCGGCCGATTTCGCCTCTCATCCGAAAAAGAATACTACACTAAAAAACGACAGTCAACTCCTTAACAACGGTTCTGTCTGTGGCATGTAATGGCTGGACAGATAACCCACGCAGGACACGCGAGGGACACTTGGCTAAAAACCTTCACTTGGCCGATGGACTTAGCTGACTTTGTTCACGAACACGCAGGCATAGGTCAGTTTGTGTTACTAGGTGAGCAGACGGCGCACCGACTGACGTATCCCCGACCAAACCGTACACACAGATAGACAAACTGAACACAGTGAACAGTAATGAGTTTTTTCTTGGAAAGATTTATAATTTACTGTCATTTTTTGTTATCGCACGCACGCAATTATTTGAAGGAAGGGAGGGAGGGAAAGGACACCAGAACGACGTTGAAGACGTGTCAGTTATTAGTACTATTATCTGTCGTAACATTGCCTCTTCTCTTCATTGTTCTCCAGTCACCACGGTCGCTGATTGTGTTTGTGTGTTTGCGTGTTCACGTAGAAACACTTTTCCGGTTCCTGCAGGTGAGCCAAAGACAAACAACAATGAATAGGGTTGGAAAAGACTAAAAACGGCGACATACGGTTTGGAACGTGTTTTGTCTCGGGTTGAACGCGCACTAACTAATCCCGGCAAGTACTTTGCTACATTGTGTTCAACAAACCAACCCGGATTTCCGACATTGCCGACTTTTCTATGAGTAGGATGGTAGGTCAGTCGGACGGAGTCTTCGTGAAAACCCAAAAAAGTTGGCCGTAAATGGGACAGTGTCAGGGCTTAGTCGGAGGATCTGGTGAGGACGATAAGGGGCCAGAAGAGATCGTGGGTGGGCCTAGGTTGCACGTTTGACGAGTTGGTGAACTTAGAGGACTATCGCGGCCAAAATTGGACTGTTCAAAGGTAGACTCGGAGATCTTAAGGTAACGGGCCAGAAAACCACCCGAAAAGGACGTGCGGTTTGAAAGAATGATCCGACTTCCTCCTCGAACATATTCGCCAACATTCTAGACCGTATTACATGGACGATTCGTCTAACTTTTGTGAACTATTTATGCTTCCTGTCTGTTAGATCTAGGGTAGTTGGTGTTGTTTTGTGGATAGCCACATTATGGTAACCATCTGTCACGCCTAACAATGTCGCCATAATACAGGCGAGAGGTTCAGTTGAGTCTCTCGTTAACCACAAATTGAGTTGCAAATAAGTGCATTGAAGGAAAACACTCATTTGCAGACAAATTTGGTTTTGTGAGAGACTCACCTGGAACCCAGCTGAATCTCTCGTTTGTGATGTTTGTAAGAAATTGAATGTGCTGCACCAGGCTGCCTCATGTTTCAGTTGCTACGGCATTCGAGATATCGTGATACATGTATAGACGTAATACACTACTCATAAGGTTGCTGAAATTTCTTTGACAGCCCACGACCGGTTTCGCCCTTCTTCGGGCTCATCAGGTAGGCGCAGTCCCCGAGTTTTCGTTAACCTTATGTTCCACTTGAACCCAAATTGCACGAAATTAGCGAACCAATTTGGTTTGCGAGAGGCTCACCTGGAACTCAGCTGAATCTCTCTTTTATGATGTTGCTTGAAAACCCAAGAAGGGCGAAACCAGTCTATCGAAAAATTTTCAGCAACCTTATGAGTAGTGTATTACGTCTGTACATGTATTGCAGGATTTCGAACCATGCTCCATGACTTTCTTCTTGATCAGAAAATCGGATACTTACTCTATTACGCAAAAGTGGCACGCACAGTAGGAAGGCACTTAATCGTAAATGTAATGCCGATTATTCGTCAACACTTCGGAGGTAGTCATTACGAGCCGGATTATCATGTGACCCAGATGAGGACACTTCTCATGAGAGGCCTCTCGAGAGTTAACGAAGTTGTCCTCCATCATATATTACGTTGTGCCTGATCCGCTCGAAGAGGAACTACTCCGTGAAAGGACCCTTTATCCTCCTTCTCTGCAACGGCCTCTTTTTGGACTTGCAAGCCTTCCATTTGAACCGAATATTTGCACTCCAGTAGCGCAATAGTATATCCACCCTACTCCCATACAAAGACTTAAAATGGTATCTATACTACCTTCTACTGGGAAACATCGTTGTGCGGTGTAAGAAAAATTTCCTTCTTGAGAGGTATACACCTCGCTATCCATAAACTTGGGTCTTAGAGACCACTTTAGAAACGAATAGCTGAGCACAATCACAATTACTCAAGTACAAATTTGCACAACTGCCACTAGTACTCACCCGCACCTTTTCTATTAATTTTAATATTGGTATCATTAATTCTATTGGTGTTATTATCCTATCACCGTAACGACCAGCCGTGACATTTTGCAAAAGACGAATGAGTTCATTGTAATTAACGTGAGGTGAAAATTAGAACGCATTGTTAAGTTGATCAACCAAGGATTTCCAGTGAAGAGGTCAAAAACACAAGAAGCGTGCTTTTAAATGCTGCTTCAAAAAAGTAGGAGTCGATTGTACACACACACATAAGGCACACGCACACACACACACACACACGACTGTAAAAGCTCTTGCTCTGTCTCTCTATCTCCTTCGCTTTAACGGTCACCTTGTAACCGCTTGTTTTTAACGCTGTTTGATGACATACGGTCCCCAGTTCGACGAGCACACTGACCTGGTATCCATGAGCAAATCGCGCGCTCCACTTCAAACTTCACGTTTATTTATTTATTTGTATGCGTATGCGTGCTCTGCTCTGCTCTGTTGCGCTGCATGCCCCCGATCTAGTTGATAGATTGAAACAGAAAATCTCTAATCGTTCAACAACTCAATGGAAAGAAAGTGCGTTTTGACAAAATGCTTTATGGCTGACCCCCATCTTTTGCTTGTTACCTGCACTCTAGGTGACTTATCATCAAAATAATGCCTGTCCTTGAAAATGGAGAAGGTGCGATTGGAATCGGAGTAGCAGAGATAGTGGTGAAAAACGAGTTGTCAAATTGGTAAAACGCGCTCGCACACACACACATTGTTGAACCACAAACGAACTCTAAAAATGGTAAGTCTGGAGAAGCAAAATATACAGAGTAGGATCGATCCAGTTAATTGAGTTACGAGTTTTTCTGCGTTGGAGACAGTGAAGTTTCGATCCACTAGGATAACTAGTCACGTTCTGCACTCATGCAAGAGATTTGTGGAATACCACTTCGTCCGCGGCCTTACTCACTTGGGAGACGGGAGCAAAATTTAGTTGTCTTCGCCATTAGCGAAAATTTGGGCAGTGACAGACCCTCAAGCCAGGCTCCAAAGAAATTCCGAAAAAGCCTAGTGAAATCCATAGTCGCTGTAAAAACGAGAAACCTGCGTCCGTGTTTGGCCATCATTAAAGTGGTGAATTGGTTTACACGGTGCGTGATTTGTTCAAACGTAGTGAAAACGTCTGAGGAGAGCACATGGGGTCTACTGAAAGAAACAATCCGAGACTGCGGGCCACTGACGGGAAGAATACATAAGCTTTTACACGTGTGATACACCGAAAAGGACTACCGTTGCTGGTGGTTCGATAAACAAGAACACCCTGTGGTCTATCGACCTGTGTTTAATGCTTCACATGAAGTAACACACGAAATCTCTTGTTTGTCGCGGTCCCTGATAGGAACGATTTAAGAGGTGCAAAGCTTCGAGCCAGAGAACGTCCAGCGTGTGCGCTCCTTCAGTTTGAAAAGGGTATGCAGATCCACACGAAGTAAACCAAGTAGAACTTACCTGACTAAATTTATTTCACCACAAATGCGAAAGCCGAAAGTATGCACGGAAGGTGTAGATGGCCGGAGATCTCAAAACTATTGTAACTTTTGGTGAAACGTCACAAATCACAAAATCGCCAGCTTCAGCCCTATTTCTCTGAGTGAGTAGTATCAAAGCGTTGCACTCATTTGCCTGCTTTTCTTAAACCCCAAAACACCATTATGAACCTCTAAGTCTCGCGATAATCTAGTTCTTAAGACCGCAGATCACCGATGGTACCAAGCCGTGAACTTAAAGTCAATTCATTTGAGAAGGACTTAGGAAACCCTTCTGAAACAATGACTCTTCAATCAGTTCTAAGCTTTTTCAGTTCATCAAAATAGCTCCTGTTTTTCGTCGAACGACTATTCTTTCACTAAACGTCCACATATCTTGATAAAAGAAGCTAAACTATACAAACTATCCACTCATCTGCCTACTAATTTGGTTATTAAGGGGGAAACTTTCGAAACCCAGCTAACTTTCTCGTTTGTAATGTTCTTCTGCGCCTATCTGATGAGCCGCAAGAATGGTGAAACCGGTCGTTGGCTGCCGAAGAGTTTTCAGCAGCTTCATGTATCACGAAATATGGAATATCCTAGCAGGTGAAACATGAGGCGGCCTGGTGTACATTCAGTTGCTTAAGAATATCATGAACTAGAGATTCAGATGGGTTCCAGGTGAGTCTCCCGCAAAACCAAACTGGCACACAGATGAGTGTGAAAGTCGAACCTTGTGCGACTTGGGTTCATGTAGAACATGAGGTTGATGGAAACTCCGGATCTGAGCCTATCTTTTGAACCCCAAGAAGAGCGAAACCAGACGTGGGCTGTCGGAGAATTTTCGGCAACCATATGAGTAGTGTGTCACGTCCACACAAGTGCAAAACCTATTTGTAATAGCGGTGTTTGGTAACCACGCTTATGTGATTATCAGTTATGTTAGTATAGCACAAAGTTTACGTGAGGATAGCACAAAAAGGATTCCGTCCATTCGATGTGAGTAGCAGAAATAGGTCACGCGAAGATTTCAAAAATGTATCTACTGTATTTCGGTCTTCCCGCTTTCACTGAACCCGCCTGGCGGTTGATATAAGATTCATATCTGTAGCTCCTGTAACACATTCCTTTTTTCCACACTGTCACTGGTTAAAGAGGGTCTGGTGGAAGACTTCTCAATCTTTGATATTAGTCGTGTGATTCTGCGTTATCGGAAAGGGTGACTACTAAGATTCTGCTCCGGCATTTCTATTCCATCTTCAAGCAAATCAATAATTTTTCTGCATCATTAATGCATGAAGCTACGCATCGATCCACACCGGTTTTGGGTGGGCCGTTGTAATAAAAATTATTCTATCAGCACTATGAGCGTTATGGTTAATGCTTTTGTGTATGCTTTTGCGCATGCCTCTATGATGGTAGTAATTTGGAATAGCGCACATACGGCGTAGCAACAGGATTGAAAGCAATGTGAATACGGGTTGCCGGAAAAGCAAGCTGGTTTATTCAGCATAAACGAGAGAACAGCTGGATGACGGTAGAGGCGTACTCATCGGGTCAGACACATTCTCACTCTGCTACCTGCTTCCGGAAGAATCCATCCCCCTGGCTTTTCAACTCAGAAGCCTCTTTTATTACGGTAATATTTATGCTGTAAATTGGCTCAACCCATTTTATTTGGGTACTTCAGCTTTGTTCGAAATAGAGATTCTTTATTTTGCAAGAAAAATCATTTACCCCCCAACGACAACCGATTTTCCTACTGACCTTCTGAAACAAAGTGCTGTAAAGGCTACAGTCGGCCCCAGAAGTGTCACATGAAGGAGGTAAAAAATATATAACTGTGATTGAAAAAAGTCACAAAAGGTATGGTGAAACAGGCATGCGATAAATTATTCGTACTATGAAGTTTGTCGTACTATGAAATACTCCATTTTCAAAGTGTGGTCTCCCTAACACCAAGCCTGAAACGCTCTTGATAATGTTTTACCACGATGTATGAGACGGCTAATTAGTTATCGTGTAGTCCAGGCCAACGAGTACTGAGGGTTTCTGTGGTTAGCCAAGCGGCCACATGATGTGATATTATGATTTAGGCCCTTCCATCTATTACAAAAAGATATAAATCGTACCAGTGAATTCTTCCTTCCATTTATACGATCTGACTAGGTCTAACCTGAAAGGGCTACAAACATTTTTCGAAATATCAAAGGTTTCTTGTGGTGGTAGCATCTTAGTTCATATCTACTTGACTTTTTCTCACAATTGAAGATCTTTGTTCGTCCAGTCTGTGGTTGTAATATATCACTTGTTTGGTCTGGTCGTAGTTGGTCCAGCCTCGGAATTGCGAATATAGATGTTGTGTTTCCTTTCTGCAAAGCTGGATGCGAAAATGTCGTTTTTTTCAGTGGTGTTTTTCACAGTAGCCTTGGTATTTCTACGACACAAGTCACTCTTGATGCCACTCCCTTTGATGATGATGTCACGCCTGAATTCCGAAATAATTGCGACAAAATGGTCTAGCCTAATAACAATCCTCCGTTTCCAGCCAACTTATCTTTTAGTGGGCCGATTTTCGTCCACTTTCAGCCCTAAGTGGCTTTAAGCCATGCATCATCCTGTAGTTGAATGAAGTGAACGTCTCTTACGCACCGCTTCTGATTTCGAGGCTATCTGGAACAGAAGCAGCGGCGGTGATGGCATCATCCAAACGAACTTCTAATTAAAGTAAGTTCATCACACCCCCAAGACACGTCATGCACCCTAATTCATAGCTTCCCTTTTTCTTGTTATCCGGCACTTGAACTGTAACGGGGCGCCGCGTTAACAAGCAACCTTAGTTATGAAGGTAGGTACTATAGTTGAGAATATGGTTGTGGCAGTCAGGAACAACCAGGTGACTTTACTTGGAGCTTCCTTAGAATATATATTTGCCAGTGGGCTTTCCCTTTTACCTAATGGTGTGAGCCAACACATTTGCATGCTGACAATAGGTCCGAATTCCGTATCCTCACGCACACACGCACGCACGCACGACAACCGGCAACGACCACCACAACCAACATATTCACCTAATGACAAGATTAGATGAACAACTCACTCACACGTCAGCAAAAACTTAGCTGTCAAACGAGATAGTGTGACCAACATTGGCGCACTGATAAACAAGCTTTTATGATATCGAGGCTAAATTCAGGCCGTTTGATGGCTTGAATTTCACAGGACAGTAGATTGCTAGTTTGTGAGATATGTAACGTGATGACGTCATGCTGGAAAAAGATGTCACATCGTGGAGAGCATCAGTGTTATCATTAATCCTTCTGTCATGTTGCTGTAATAATTCTGTCGCTGTTCCCCTTCTTAACTGAGAATTCTAAATCATCTCGGAATGCCACCAGTGGAACAAACCAAGCAAGTAAAAGTTGAAATTTTGTGTGGTTGCTAGTCAAGGCCTAACAGGTATATTCGTTTAAAAATTAGACTTTCGCTAAAACAGACTCTGAGGTTGTTTTTGATTTTAAGTACAAAAGAAAGGCTCAAACCCTCAATGTCCTTAGCTGTTTCTCCAACATTTCACGCCGACTTTCTATCCGCCAACCGTCAACGTCTTCACTGGTGGCATCCGAAAGGGAAAGATGCTACCCCAAGATTAGAGTAACTAGATGGTTTAGTTCTTTTACTCTTTGATTCTCCGTTTGCGGCAAACTTTTCACGAGGAAACTGAGTGCTCCGGCTTCTGCTTAAGCCATTTTGAAGAAGCCCAAACCCAATTGGACCACCCACCGGTATTCAACACAGTGAAGGCCACCATCAACGCCACGGAGTACCGCAAGGATACGTCACCTCCGACCATCAAGATGTTCATCGCTGCCAACTTCAAGGATGATAGTGAGAAACTTGGCCCACACATATGCCACCGCATCGTCTTGGTAACAAGGGCAAAGGTGCATCTGGCAGCTTCAACGTCTCCGAGACAAAGGCCGCCGTACCAAAGCCTAGGGCTTTTAAGAAGCCCAAAACACTCACGGTCAAGACGCCTTCAGCTCCGAAAAAGTTCGCAGTTGCTAAGAAGCTGGCCAAGCCAAGGTCCAAGACCCCTTCGAAGCCGAAGACCCCCGAAATCCTATACTACAGCATGAAACCAGCAGCAAGTTTTTCGATTTGGCTTTCAAAGGGTCCATTCTTGAGTGATGTCACAGTAGTTTGAACGAAAGCACGACTTCCGGTTCACACTGAATGTATTATCCGAAAGTTTTACTCAGTTATTATCACTTCAAAACAGGTCTGTGAAACTTTTTTCAAAACTTCTAAACAGGGCAAATTCATTCGCCGTTTAGCTATCCAAAAAACATCACAATTCTTCAAAAATGTAAAAGTCCAATGATAAGGGCAACACATGTTTGGTGAATGCACCCAAATAGCACATAGGCAAAAATGTGTTCTCTCGTGTGGCGTGATACAAATTGACCTATTTTGGAATGTTACACAAAGAGAGGGAGTGTGTGTGTGACATGCGAAATGAGCCAAATTTGACCCATTGTTTTGCAACTGCTTGTTCAGTGTGGATTCCACGATTAACGGAAAGTAGAGGAATTCCACAAAAAAACAGTCAAGACCTACACAACTATGCTCAGGGCATATCGGCGTTTTCCACATGTGGATTAAAATCGATTGAAACCTAAGGGCAGTCGTATTTAGTCTCGGTTCCTGGGCGTCATACAACAGCGATGGAATAAATTGCGGGGCGGTTTAGTTTGAAATGAAGGACAAACAACTGTGTGTAGAAACCACACAGAAGGTTCAGGGATTTAAATCTCAATTTGAGATTTATAGAGATCTTGAGTGAACTTTCCGAAAATAAAGTGAGAAAACTAATCCGTGGCTTAACAGTTCTGTTGAAAAGTAAACACCTCCAACAGGGTTCACGCACCCACATTGGAAGACGCAGAAACTTCAATGACTTTGTGGGGTTTTTGTATGCTTTCTTGGTGGAAACATTCCATCTCGGAGATTGGTATTCTCCGTTTTATCGGGCAAATTGTGTTACTCAATTGAAGAATATCATAGACGACAGATTCGGTCAGGATTCGTTTTGGTCTCCTGTTTACACAAAATTGCTGTGCCAGTGAGTGCATCTCGCTTCAAGATGCTTCTTCTTACCTGGGTGCAAGGGCCAACACAAACCCAGAATTAAATTAGACTATGCAAGCTTCATTTCTTACCTCAATAGAAAAAAAGAAGGGCTGTCAATAGATGCACTCACAGTATTCTAAAAAAATTATTGGGTTATGCGAGACGACTTACATGTTTTTTGTACCGAACAAGCTCAAAGAAAAGCTTTGGTTCTGTTGTAACTAACTGCTGTTTCCGCTCCAGTGCCTTAATGCTGGAAAAGATTCGCCAACAAGGAACACAGCAGCTTTATTGCGAACAAGTGAGTGCAAAAACTACAAGGAGCATCATGGTATTTTAAACGTACTTTTGACCTTGAATCCTGGATGTCCGTTCGGCGTTGGATGAACGCTCGTTATCTTCGGGAGTTACTGAACCGATTGACTGCTTGAGCGTCCAATCGGCAGCTGGCCTTTCTGGCCTAGATGCTTGATGGTTCGCCCACTGAGATTTTTGGTGGAGTCTGGGCGTCTCAGTGGGTTTCGGATATTCTGGGATTATTTTCAAAAATCTGGCCTTTCTGAAAGGTTCCAAAGTCGGACATACCGTTATGTGAACTATTCTCCTCTGGACAGTTGATCCTTCACTGCAAGCGACTCATCACCAGTCGAGGTGACATTACCGTTGCGTCGTCAAGGTTCGGATTGGATCAGTGGTAGTGCGCTGTGTACTGGTACGCGTGGGTTGTGGCACAACCACTGACCCATCGCTACGCTGCACTGCGCTCCCTAACAACGCACTGATGATGCCATCTCAACTGTTGATGAAACGTCTGCAGTCAAGTTGTCCAGCTTATCGAACGAGCCAAAGGCGATCTACGCTACCTGAAATACCAGTATCTTCCTCAATAGAGAACCCTTTATTCCGCTGTTTCATTGTGCAGCCTATTCAATTGAAGAATATCATAAACGAGAGAATCAGCTGGGATTCCGTTGTGTCTCCTCCGTTAAAACCAAATAGGTCTGCCAATGAGTGTATTACGAGAACTTGATCCATTTTTCAAGAAATACACTCATTTGCAAATCAATTTGGTTTTGCGAGAGACTCACCTGGAACCCAGCTGAATCTCTCGTTTGTGATGTTTCCATGCAACTGAATGTGCTGCACTAGGCCGCCTCATGTTCCAGTTGCTACGATATTCGAGATATCGCGATGCATGTAATTTTACGCAATGTACTACTCATAAGGTTGCTGAAAATTCTCCGAAAGCCCACGACCGGTTTCGCCCTTTTTGGGGCTCATCAGGCAGGCGCAGTCCCCGAGTTTTCGTCAACCTTATGTTCTACTTGAACCCAAATTGTACTGTTTTCAAGATATAAACTGATTTGCAAATCAGTGTATATTATTTGGAATGGATGTTACTCACTACTTCTCTCTGTCTAAGCCTCCGTTCTAAGACTCTCCCTCCCCAGTGACCTTGACCCACCTTCCCCATATGCACTTTTTCTTCACCTCGTTTCCAAATGTTCCGTTGGGCATTCTTGTTCAAGCAATGTGAAGTTCCTGTTTACTGACCCAGCACGACCCATAAGATTGTTGAAATCTCTTCGACGGTCCACCACCCTCTTTGTCCATCATGGGATTCATCAGGTGGGCGCAGTCCGGATAAATTTGGTTCCCGTTTCGTTTGTAAAGACACATTGTCTGTTGGAAGCCTCGTTCGTTAAGCGGATAACGCTGCTTGTTTGAATTAAATCGCTTCTACGAGAAAAACTTTAGACCAAAGGTATCTCTTCAAATGATTTTCCTCACACAGCCAAAGAACACCTCTGCTCCATTCCATTCCTTCATTCATGTCCATCTCTGTCCGAATCATTTGTAAGTTCTGAAAAAAGAAGCTCTGAAGAAACATTTTCCAGTAAAATGTCTTCGGAGGTCTATGTGCTGGTTCACTGGATTCAGTGAGAAACCATTCTCTTTCATATGAAGGTGTGCACCTTTACACGTCGCAATGTAGTTTGAGAAAGACAACTGCTTAATCTAGAGACGGTAAGTTCTGAGAAGCCGGCGATTATTGTGTTTGATAATGGGAGTTTTCTTAGAGAAAAATTTGTGTTTCTGCCTTCAGCATTCATTAGGCCACTATATAGACTTGATTGTGTGGCCCCTCGACGAGAAGGCATGCTCCTGAAGGGCGCAAGACCACTTTCCCTGCCAAATTTGACCGAAACAGAGGCAATTTGTTCTGCATCCTGATAATGGTCTTTCCTGATAAGAATGTCGAATATTAAATGCTCACATGTCCGGCTGGTCAGGAAAAACAACTTCAGCTACGACCGATTAGACCAGTCCCAAGACTGGTCCTTTTTGAGAAATTACAGAATTTCACGTACACGGCCCTGACACCGGATGAGCTTTGTTTTCCGGTATCACATTGACCTGAGTTGATATATTTTTAGTAACGTCATCGGTCACAATGCAGCATAGAAGGTGAGAAAATATTCAGTCGATCTCGCGTTGCCTAAGCTGACCGCCACGAAGAGAGTGGACCGTGGTGCGACGGTTTGTGTACCTCGGCAACCCATTGAGCCATACTGGGGAGTGTCCGCGTGACACTCACAGAGTCTCTCATACCAGGTTGGTCAATGGTTAGAGCTATGACAAACACAGCCTCCTGGTCCTACAGGCTGGGCGTTGGAACATGTGTGGCGACTTGTTCCGTAAAAATGGTAATGTACTTGCATTTCCGGCCCAACATCGCTGCCATGCGGTTAGGCTTTTGAGTCAAAGGCTTTGGTTGAGGACCCTAATCGTCCTCCTGTCTAGGTGTGGGCGCCCTGGCAGCATCCCAGCCCACGTACGACCATGATACCTACATCTAACAATAAACTCATGCCACATCGGCCGTCGCGTGGTGCCATCAGCCGGGTCGCCTTACT
>SJOL01000633.1:123241-137149 GCA_004794785.1 Opisthorchis felineus | reverse complement strand
GACTGTTTATTCGTTTTCTGCTGGTATTTGTGTGTCTGCGGTTCAAAAACAAAAAAGAATCTCAACTTATTTTGACAGCTAACAAGATCAAAAATCAGCAGTTTGTCAACCAGCCGTCTGTCTATCTAGTTACCTGTCTGCCTGTATCACTGAATGTGTCTATCTATCGATCCATCTCCGCACCCAAGAAAAGCCTCTTCGGAAATCAGTCAGTCCCCAGCAACGTGTCCTTTACGCACAGTGTTACGTCTAATGACGAGATAACCTCAGAAAGACTGTTTTCCAGAAAAGTGCCCAGGCCAGTTGGCCTGTCCTTGGGTAAAATCTTCTCAGGAGTTACCATGGTCGACGGAAATTTCTTTCGCATTTGTAAAGACAAGTTTTTTTGGGGGTGCCCTTAACCTGAATAAGCTCGGTGATGTCAGCGGAATAAAGCTTCTCCTCTCAGAAGAAGCCCAAAGTGTGCCTGTTTGGAGAGAAACAATCATTCAGCCGAAATTCGACGGAATAAAGGAAGTATGACCTCTTATGGAAGGTAGACTGCAACGACGGTTTCCTCCTTCAAGAAAGGAAGAGCTTACATGCACATTCGTGGTCTAAACCCTTATGGCAATTTCAAGTTCTTGCATTCCGAATTTCATACAACGAGAGAGACTGGCTTACAGTGTGGTTTAAGCGATTTCTCTGGAGAGATCAGTCGACTGGGGCCCGATTCAAACCGGTAGGTTTCACGAAGAAATTCATCCGGGTTTGAACATTCAAGACTTATTTTGCAGCAGAAAAATACCAGTTGCGCAGTCTTATCGGTTGGAAGTTGTATGAAAATCCAACTCTCAGTACTGTCTCTAAGGTTCCAAAAATTGTGTCAAACACCGTTCTACCGGAGTGACACTGTGAGACGTCCAAAAACACAAGATATGTTGAAAACTAAATTTCTACGGCAAAAATCGTGTGAGATGACATCCCTGAAAAGCTGACCTAGCGCGCGACCGATCAATACGAATCAAAACTCCATGTAATGAGGAGACTATAAATTGTGAAGTTGGGTGTGAATTGAGGATGTAAGTTTAATTAATTCATTGTCATCTAGCGACCACAAGGGATGCGTGCGGTTAAATTTAGTCATGTTCGTGTGTGAGTGCCTGAGAAATGAACTAGTCTCGGCCTGAAATTTTAGAAGCCTCATTGAAGCTCTATGTTAATTCTTCGTAACAACCCTTCGAGAAGGAAAGGACTACACCAGACGGCCACCCGGTTTTTTTCAAATTTCATTGTTTGGCATTTAAAGTTCAACTTCAGATTGTTTTCACGATATGTGCGCAATCTATTCTTGGTTCGCACAATCTATGCTATTGGATTGTACAAGTTATCACTGGAATTTGCGTTGTTTATGCTGTATACTTATAATTGACCAGAGTGCTCAGTCGGCAAACTGAAATTAGAACAACACAACAGACTATTTGATAAATATTTGTCTAGAATTTTCAGAGCAAAATTGTTTTCGTATTTCATCGCCAGCCACGGAAGAAAACAGAGTCTACTAAAATAGTTGGTTTGCACAACGTGTTGATGCCACTTTTCTATTGATTGTGGTTTATTACGTCTGTACAACATCACTCTAACAGACATTTAATTGCAATAAGCCCCAGTACCCACCCACTCCCCTTGCCTAGGAATTAAGACCCTGGAGAGACCATAAGTGGTCTCTTCGGTGAAGGGGAGGGGCGGCAGCATACACAAAACTTTTGCGCTTCACTATAAAAAATCTAACCATCTATGGCCTTTTTCGTCAAGTTTTGTCAGGGTATAATGCATTTTCCAACCATGGCCTTATTGGGATGTTCAATATCCCACAAAGTACTTGTGCGAAACGTGATCCTACATCGTTTTGCCGGGCCAATGCGAGCACACTGTTAAAGCTGAAAACGATAAAAGATAACTAAATGAGACCGATTTCAATAATTATGTGAACATAAAACCACTTCAAAAATACAGACTTGATACAGTAGTCATAAATTTGCTGCAAACTCTTCGATAGCCCACGACCGATTTCGTCCTTCTTGGGGCTCGCGCAATCCCCGAGTTTCCGTCAGCCTTATGTTCTGCTTGAACCTAAATTGCACCAAAGTAGCGAAATACACTCATTTGCATGCCAATTTGGTTTTGACGGGAGACTCAACTGAAACCCAGCTGAATTGCTCGTTTATGATGTTTTTAAGCAACTGAATGTGCTGCACGAGGCCGCCTCATGTTTGAGTTGGCACGATATTCGAGGTATCGAGATACATGTACAGACGTAATGCACTACTCATAAGGCTCTTGAAAACTCGGGTACTGCGCCTACCTGATGAGCCCAAAAATGAGCGAAACCGGTCGTGGGCTGTCGAACAGTTTTCAGTAACCTTATGAGTAGTGTATTACGTCTATACACGTATCGCGATATCTCGAATATCGTGCCAACTGAAACGCGAGGCGGCCCGGTGCAGCCCATCCAACTGCTTAAAAACATCATAAACGAGAGATTCGGCTGGATTCCAGGTGAGTCTCTCGGGTAAAATGAAGCGGTATATTTCTGGCATTCAGCCTTTTTGTGACCTCCGTCTTATTCTCCGACGGTTAGAGACTTTAACTCCCAATGTAGAAACTCATTACGAAACTCGAGTCCACTGCTTTCTCCCATTTGGTGTGGACCTACCAGGATAAGTGCGGCAGGACAGTAGGACTGTTTAAACGACAGTGATGTGAGAACGAACTTGTTAGAAGACTTCATCAGAATGTCGGTAAAGCTAAAACCTGAAGTTGATATGCCAAACGATTTGATTATTACTACTTACCAAATATATACTCAGTGATATACTGTTGCCCTGCAGCATCGATCGTGAATAATATCGATCGGTCGTCGAGACTGGATCGTAAGAGGTTTGCCTGTTTCAGTTTCAGTATTCTCCCTCATTAGTAGAAAATAAAAATGCGCACTGACACGCTCAAAGCTTAATCAGGACAATATCAGCTTGACTATAAGTTGAATCAGCCACAGAACTCTTTCCTCAGGGACATTTCCTGAAAGAGAACACGAGAAGACATACCTAAGGCAAAGTGTGAGACTGACTAACCTGTATTCTATTCTTCTAACAGTTTTGTGGATTAATCGGTATGGAAAGATAATCGATGACCCCCCTAGTGGTCAGATTCGGTTGCAGACTTATGAATCTGTTCTGATGCGCTTCCGAGTGTTGTTTTGGGGTAGCTGCAAGTAAATACGATGACGTCTCTCGGTCAGCTGTTAATGATAATGGGAGGAGACTTCTTTCTGTAAGTGAAGCCAGTCTATGCCGAAAAGCCAAGAACTATACGGGGAGAATTATAAGCAGTGCGCATCCCATGAAACTCCAGGGAGTTTCGAACCCGCGACCTTCCTGCCATTGGTTGAACACTTGACCGTCAGGCCAAGAGCGGCTGATCACCAGTTTGATTAGCCATCAAGTAGACAGGACAGCACCATTCATCTTTCAAACATGGAAGCTACATCACACATATTGACTGGCTTCTCGAGTGACGACTTGCCAGAAGGTGGGCACAAGAAAGTGTTTTAACTAGTCGAAGTCGTGTACTGGCCATTTGCTGACCATGTACTTGATTTGGCTACTGAACTGAATGCCTTAAATCACTTCCTCACCCGACTCACAATGACTGGCCTTGAAGCAGGGAATTACCGTTTAACCGGTCGATTCCGTTCGGGTTGTTATGCCTCGCTCGGTTGGTGGGTCATCCAGTAGACGCAGCGCGTACTCTAGGCATACATGAGTCATTCTGCAAGGTTGTCTTTCATGAGCATCCGTTTATTTAAACAGGCGAGACCAACGACTTGTTATCTGTGATTTCAGCTGAATTTTTCACAGCCGATGGAGCAATGTCGTTCATGCATGATGATCCTAGTGGAAGCGTTTCACTTTGAACCGCATCGGTTCGGTCTCTAGAATGGGCCTGACCTTAAACTGCAAAGCGTAGCCAGGCGAGAAAGTGCAGTGTAACCTGGGTAGTAACGGTCGACCGAAGCGTACAATGGTATTTTTCACGACCTGTAATATCTGGTGAGAAGGTTACCGAAGGTTTTTAGTAAATGAACAGGTATCCAGTCAAGCCCCCGTGACCTCCTTTTATCTGAATGATGCGTGTGTATCTTTTGGTGTGAATTCCAACCACGGTTCAATGAGTTAGTCAGCCCAAAAAAGCTGGTCTACTGTCGAATTAAGGAAGGGCCATATCTCGGCGAAAAATTTAAGCAACAAGACTTAACATGTGATCAGGAAGCGAAAGTTCGCCTGTACTGTTACACGGCGGATCACTTGAATGACAAGAAGCACTGTACAACTTTTTTGTCTACCTTAGGAGAGTCAACAAATGTTCAATACATACCCCGTACGATATATATATATATATATATATAACAAAAATACCTGGGTTGATGCATTTATGGACTGACTAAGCTAAAACGACAAAATAGTTAAGTACATTGGTGTGTGACAGAGTAATTCCCTTGTAGTACAATTTCTTAAACGTTGAAAAACTTGGTAGTGGTAGGGTTAGTAATAAGTCAAGGGAAATATGCCTTTGTATAAAAGCATGATTGTGTATTCTTGAGGGAAGCTACTCTCAAGGTTGCTGAAAACTCTTCGACAAACCACTATCGGTCACGCTGTCCCAATTCGGGCTCAACAGATGGGCGCAATCATAGACGAGAGATTTAGCTGGGGTTCAGTTGAGTCTTTAAAACCAAACTGGTGTACTTCACACACTACACACTAATTCTCGGCTTTTCACTTAAGCTTCAACTCTAGAGGACGAATTACCCATTAAAATCGCTATTTTCTGTTGCCAAGTTGTTCCGCGAGAATTATGATTGTTTGGAATTTCACACAAGAAGGTTCCGGATATTGTGGTCACAATTTATGACCAACTAGAATCAGAGGCCTATGTATTTGCGAGTTCGCCTCCGAGTTGTTAGTTGAGCAGTATTATCTTGAGCTCGAGATAGCTCAGTGGTTAGAGTTCGAACTTACTGACCGGAAGATCCGTGATTCGAATCCAACCTCAGCATCTCGACCTGTCTATGCTTGGGCGGCCTCGCAGCTTTTCACTCCTCAAGCTACTTTTGGGTGGCATGGCAGTCATGCACCAAAAGGGTCTTACAGCTCAGCGATTTTCACTGTTTTATCAAATGGGCTATGTTCACTTGAGGAGTTTTACCCTGTCTACGAATATTTTTCGGACCAAGATCTCGCTACGGGTTCCCGGAAGAGAACAGGGTGTCAGCAGATGGAAATGACATGCGACTACAAACTGATGTAGAGGGTAAAAGGGGATGGATAACATTTTGACCCTAATAATAGGCGTAAACTTCGAGATTTCATGAAAATAGACTAGATGTAACAAAACCAGGTGGGAGTAACTTACACCAAGGGCTGTTAGGAATCAAATGCGCATTACCGGAAGAGTTCAAAAAGGTTATGATATCTCCCACTCGAATAGAACGGAAACAAGATGTAATTGCATATGGGATCGATAAGAAACCCGCGAAACTGTCATAAAACTAGCAAATTGGTTCATTCCAGTCCGCAGCGTGAATTTTCAAGTAGTTTGGAAGGAAGATGATCGGAGTTGACTTCAGAATGATCCTCGTTTGAAAGACCACCCACGCACAATTTGAAAAATGAAGTAAGCCTGATGCCACCTTGAGGCGAACCTGTAGTAGTTAGACTGAGAAAAAAATTAGGTCAATGAAATAAGCGAACAGTCTTGAATCATCTTGACTTAAGTTGATGAAATGTGGCTCAACAACTTTTTTCGCAAGCGTTTTAGACGCAGGTCTTCCGTCATTATAGTCCGAGAACAGCCAACTGCTGCTCCGACCTTTATGGGTCGATCAAATTCATCAAGAAAACGGCTGCGTCAATGGAACGGCAGACCAATGTGAGGCAACGCCAACTGAGGCTAGGTTTACTCATTGTAGCAGCCTCTTTTCAAAAAGCTTATGGAGCACAAATGTAAGAGAATTCTGTCTGTACATTGGGTTGATGGAAACTCGGGGACTGCGCCTACCCCATGAGCCCCATGAAGGGCTGGAGAAATCGGTCATGGGCTGTTGAAGGGTTTTCAGCAACCTTATTAGTAGTGCGCTACGTCTAAACAAATTTTGCGTTGTCCCTCCTCGCCAGCTTTCAGGTAACACTTCAAGAGAGAGGCACCACCCGAATACATCTCTGCTGGGTTCGGTTACGGAATCAAAAAACTCCCCGAATAGTAGACGTTACCGGAGTCTTGACCACTTGCTTTTCGAAGCAGCAAGTACCAGTTGTTGATATACAGACAGTTGTCAGCAAAGCTGAATGTGATTGATATATTAGGAGTTCCAAGAGGTTGCTGGTTGACCTCATCAAATTCGACTTTATTGGAACGAAACTACGGCCTTTGCCACAAACCAGCTCCAAAGAGTTCTACACTTAGCGAGAGCTTTTCCCTAAGGAATGCTTCAGACCCGGTTGGTAGCCGATTATCCCCTTCGAAGCTGGTACACTTTCATCTCCCGACGCCAGTTCAAGCAACAGAGAGGAAAAACCGTCGGCAAGGAAGTGACTTTTTCAGCCGGACAACTTGTCAGAGCGAGTTCAAATAGCTGGTCGTACGTGTCCAACAAACCGAATTTTCCGGATTAGTGAAAATGTGGAAAATAGAGGGCAGTGGATTTTTTAAAATGACTATCCTGGTAAGTTCTCCCGCTTTAAGCTCCACTTTATACTCTTCCACTTTACTTGTATACTTTACTTTACTTTACTTTTATACTCTTTTATACTACGTTCTAGGTGGGACAAACGTCGACATAATAAACTCGCCTTTTGAAAGATTCAGGTGTATGCTAAGTTGACACTCTTCAGCATGTTTAAAGCTTGACTTTTCCGATAGGAAGGACGACCAAATTTAAGGTCAAAGATAAACCACGCATCATGATTTTTCCTGTGGGGAAAAACGGGGTATCTTTATGTCAGTGTGGACATGAGTTAAGCTTAGCCAGCATCAATTTTATTTTAGAAGGCCTCTCATGAAATGCCCAGTCGGCTTCGAAACGACACACTGCCCTAGATGAAACGGTTCTCGTACGAATGCACAAAAACCGATTTGGGATCGTCAAGATTAGTTCACAGAGGTTATCGGACGAACACAAACGACTTCGGACGTGCAGCCAAGGTAGGTGACTTTGTGCGACCAGATGTTATTACCGTAGACCGGGCTCAACCAAACTTTTGCTAGCGAGAGGTCTACCGTTACCGAGATGAAAAACAAACCTCAGCTGATATTTCATTTCGGTATGATGCCAAACATGTTTTTTATTTGAAAAAACTACAGCCACTGGGGGTGAAGTTACAAAGAATTCAAGTTTTTTGCGCATCTCAAATTGAGAATTGTTCCAAAAGCAATACATTTCTTCGCGGAAAGAAAATTTAGCTCTACATATTACTTATAAGGTTGCTGAATTCTCTCTCACCTTTCACGGGGATCGTCTGGTAGGTGTACTAGCTGAGTTACCATCAGCCTTGTGTTCTGCCCGAAAGCCAAAATGTACGCAACTGACAAAATGTATTTATTTGCAATTACAGGCTCAGATAAATCTATCATTTATGGTATTCTCCAACTGAATATGTTGCACCAATGCAGTCTCAAGTAACACTTGGCACGAACTTTAAGATATCGAAGCATATCTTCTTGACATAACAAGTAGAATAGAATACTGATAGAAACCCGGGACTACGTCTATCTGATTAGCCTCAGGAATGGCGAAACCGGTAGTTGACCGCCGAAGAGTTAGGACAATATACTTCACTAAAGAGAACTTTTTGCCAACTGAAACTAAGGCGGTCTTTGTGAAGTACCTTCGTCTGAAGAGTACCATAAACAGAGGATTCCGCTGACTCCAGCGTTACCGGCAAAAGGGTTTGCAAATGACTGTATTTCTCAAACAGATAGCACCACTCTGTTTATGAAACCACCCACTGCTTTGGGCGATATGAGAGGTAACACCAAGTAACCCGTCTTGATCAGTGGTTGGAATACTGAGCTTCCTTCGACGGCTTTATCCTTACAACCGATGCGCAACAAAGTGACCCGTGCTATTCGGGTGTAATTCGATTTCTGGACTGCTTGTACTGTCGAGTGGCCGTGCTTACTGCATGCAAGGGTAAAGTCACAAGGGCAAGAATGTTTGGAGCGAAAGGACTGTAGGTGACCAGATTGATTTGCAAATGAGTGTATTTCTTGAAAACAATCCAATTTGGATTCAAGTTAGAACATAAGGTTGACGAAAACTCGGGGACTGCGTCTGCCTGATGAGCCCCAGAAAGGGCGAAACCGGTCGTCGGCTTTCAAACAATTTTCAGCAACCTTATGAGTAGTACATTGCGTAAAATTACATGCATCGCAATATCTCGAATATCGAATATGGAACATGAGGCGGCCTGGTGCAGCACATTCAGTTGCATGGAAACATCACAAACGAGAGCTTCAGCTGGGTTCCAGGTGAGTCTCTCACAAAGCCAAATTGATTTGCTAATGAGTGTATTTCTTGGAAGCCAACTACTGTTAGTCGACTATCATCGGGATGACTCACACAGACGCGTACGGTCTGGGTGACGGAAAACTCTGATGACGAAAAGTGAGGCATATAAGTATCTATCTGAGAGTATGATAGAAAGTACCTTTGTGAAAGTTCGTAGGTAACGGAGAATGAGGGTGAAAGGCCGTATAACAAGGTTCTGAGATCCACAGTAGTGTCTGCCTCAACCTATAAAGTGCAAGGGTGGAGGACAGAGAAGTAAGATGTCCTTACTAACACTACAGCTTAACAGTAATTTCTGAACTTCTTTGAAGATCCTCTTTTCGCCTTTGGTACGGACATAGTATGAACTGAGCAAATTTTGCCGTAGCGTGACTGTGTGAGTCGATGTTATGGACGGGGGCCGAAAGTTGTGTTTTCACCAAAAAGTAACAACGTGTTTTCTGGATTTTTAGCCACTTGGAACCTTACGTCATCAACAAAGTTTTCTGACGCCAGGCAGATGGATTTTGCAAAATGACGGAAATTTTGTCCGAATTAGGACATTTGATGCATCGAACGCCGTTTGACGATAGCATCCCCATCAAGCTGACCAATATATGCATCAACACCAGTATTAACGATAATATTACAACAATATTGCTAATATAATATTACTAACAATAGACGGTCTGGACAGAGAATAACAGCTCGGCGACCACTGGATTCGGTTAGTGGCCGTCGGTTGGAGCTCCTCCAACAGGATGCTTGCGATTCCTCCCAGAGACCATCCACCAAAATCCGAATATTTTTTAGTCCTTTCGAGCAAGGCAGGTAAATTCCGACCATTAGATTATGTTTGGCTTGACAGCAACACTATGGATACTTGTTCGCCAGGCATTTTACTGATAAAAAACAACTACTCTCTGTTGATTTGTATAGCATTACCATCCAACCAAATCTGGCATTTTAATACCAAGCACGGTGATGATTTTTAACAGGTCGCATCCAGCACAATCCGGAGGACCAGATTGTTGTACAAACTCCTAAGTCTGGTTTGAATATTGGGTATGAATTGTATACAGTTGTACGCCAACTGTACGCAATTCTTCGGCTACGTAAGGTTTGATGTTCAAGCAGAACATAATGGTTTCAGAAACTCGGAGAGTACGCCTGCCTGGTGAGTTTCAAAAGGGGCGAAATCGGTTTCGGGCTTTCGAAGAGTGTTCAGCAGCCTTATGAGTAGTGTATTAAGTCTATACAATGTATTTCGATGTCTCCTACCAAATAAAACTTGAAGTGGCCTGGTGCAGCACATCTTGAACGAGAGGTTCAGCCGGGTTCTTGGTTAGTCTCCCGTCGAAAGTAAATTGGTGTGCAGACGAGTGCACAAGTCTAATTTCAGGCAATGTGGGTTTATGCATAACATGAGGTTGTCCGAAACTCAAAGACTGGTGAGCCTGCTTGGTAAGCCTCAAGAGGGCCTCAAGTGAGCCTCGAAGAGTTTTCAGCAACCCATGAGTAGTGTTCCGTCAAGAAAACTTATGAGTGATATCTTGAATATCGTGCGAACTGTAACATAAGGCAGTCAGTACGCAAAATATTCATTTGAAGAATGCCGTATCAGCTGGGATTTAGGTGAAGCTCCCATTAATCCCAAATTGAGCTGGTATTGAGTGTATCTCGCATATAGTTTAGGTGTTGTTATGCTTAGATTGTCCCAATTACACCGCAAAACTTCTTTATGTCAGACTCAGGTCGAATTTCTGATAAGTTCACCGTTGACAGGTGAATTTTGGTTGGTCATTGTATTAATTGGTGGAGCCCACTTGGGTACGACCAATGAAAGTATTTAACTTTCGTCCTTTATTTTATATTCAGAAGTTTAGCCGGCGATAAAATTCACTTTACAAATCAACGTTCTGCATTTGAAAACTATACCGAGGCGCTTCGTCAAAACATTCCTTGTCTAACTTCTTAGAAAATGTCTAGGTCAAACACCAGTTACGCCATAAACCTAGCAAACTGATTTAGTTGAGAACTCATGGAATATTTACTTCCAACCGGGTGTAGTCGGCCTAGTTCTGTTTGATAACAAAAGAGTTCATAGAACTATTCCAAGTTCATCCAATTGCCAAGGCGCAGTATTCCAGTCTGAAGTGTTCCAAGCACTAAAAGGAACAAAACAACCCGGCTAGCCAGGACCCTCAGAAGCTTGTCTTCGACAGAAACATGGAGAGTGATAGAACACATATGTTTTTCCACGGACCGACTCGATCTAGTCTCTGAGATGTAGCTAAAGCCGGTTCGATGACAGTTTGTTTTAACTAACAGAATAAACCGTTTCCACTTCTGTAAAAGCGGTTGCTGGCCAAGTCACCGGAGCTGGTTTGGTCGCAAGAACTTCAGATATCGTCGGACAACAGTGCATATCCAGCAATTAAAACGTCACGTGGTAAGCTCAGATTCAAAAGCATGCTTTCTGTCAGCGTTTTCGAAAGTCGATCACATTTTCCTTAATCAACCGTCGTACTCGTTTTAAACCATAATCAACACGGGTTTGCATCGTTTTTAATGGAAGTAGATCATGATTTCCTTTCATCCGACCTACTTAGAGAGGTCATAGGAGACCGCAGGCTTGGGGGGGCGGTTTATCGGTCAAAGCGGAAGATAAGCTGAGTTTGTCAGACGGAATCGAACCGGTCGAGATAAGTAGCTGCAGATAACGAAATAAACTGGGGTTGTCCGATCCTTCTTGAGAATTTCAGGTGCGATAATAATTATACGTAATACATAGGGTTGCTGAAAACTCTTCGACAGCCCACTACCGGTTTAGCCCTTTATGGACCGGATCAGGTGGGCGCAATCCCCGAATTTCCGTCAGCCTTATGTTCTACTTGAACCCAGGTTGCACGAAATTAGCGAAATACACTCATTTGCTTGAAAATATCACAAACGAGAGATTCAGCTGGATTCCAGGTGAGTCTGCCGTCAAAACTAAATTGGTATGAAAATGAGTGTATTTCGCTAATTCCGTGCAATTTGGATTCAAGTAGAACATAAGGTCGATGGAAACTCGGGGACTGCGTCCGCTTGATCCGGACCAAAAAGGGCGAAACCGGTCGTGGACTGTCGAAGAGTTTTCAGCAACCTTGTGAGTAACATGTTACATTTTGGAGTTAGTTGTATGCAAGTGACGGAGAGAAGCGATAGACTAGGCAAATTGTGGCTGCATGTGTCAACTTGGTACAAATGATATTCGGAAAATTTAATGCATCCGACTGTGAAATTATGCAGTTTAATAACGTTCGCCTGACTGCTATGGAACTGGCTTCCTCTGTTCTCACGCAGGTTACAGTCCGTCAGATGTACACAGGCTAAAGTGTGCACTAACAACTAGCCAATCACGCAAAAGAGGTCCATGAGCGCAGTTCATTGTGACAAGTTTTCAACCGGTAGATTCGGCAAACGTGTAAGTCCACTAGGCTCTCGGTTAAAAGCATCCGTGAATACACTAAAAACTTACTCGTTAAAAGTTCCTGTTGCGTCTTGTCAGATGTGAAAGTCACTACCTTCGACTTCATCCAAGGCAGTTTTAGATCCTCCTATACTCTCAACTCTGGCTTCATTGAAAAACTGGGAAAATTTTGGATCTATCCTGCAAGCGTAACCAAAGAGTGGGGAAAAACCAGGAAGCGGCCCAGATCTGTCTTGTACTTATCGCAAACTAGCTGCAGTTCGCATTCCACACGTGCTGAGGGAGATCTGTGAATTAGCCTCTCATTCGATAGTCACTCGGATTGTGGCTAGCCCATGTCCTCGCCCGGATTTGTAAAGGGTGCTCATCAGGTTGTGTAACAGCTGTACTGTATTCTGTGGTTTTTCAACAAACACTATTTACCGAAAGTCTACGTAGGTCGTGCCATCATCGGTGTGCACAAGAAAGTTGGTCGGATTTCCACAAGAACTCTGAAAAAGTGTTTGTGTATTTCCTGATCCCTTCACTCAAGGACACTTTCAATCTCCTCAATAATGTGAGTCTGTACTTTAGGCTATGTCTTCAGGATATACCGAAGTGAAATTCAACCGAACGTTCCCTCCTCATCCCACCTTTCGCCTGCTCTCGTTGACAGCAAAAGTACACGCACTTAGTCGGTGATTTACTGACAAAAACATAAGCTGGACAGTAAAGTCAGAAAGTTGAACGGGTGGATCAACTGACAAGTCTAGTTCATTTTACGCTTAACGTCTCTCCCTTTAGAACTGCCTTGGTAGGAGGCCACATTCACGGGGCTCTTCAATTAGGACACCACCTTCATGAGACAAACACACGAGTACAGAAATGGTGCCACTTTCCGGTTCTGCATAAGTCCGAAAGAAAAGGAGAGAACGTTCAGTGTCACTGACCAAAATTTATTCGTCGTCATTTACTTCAACGAGGGACGTAAAAAGTTCACCCGCTAGTGAGCCCTTTTTGATTAACAGACGGCAACATCCTTTAGGACATTGTACATCATGAATAATGGTTGAAGCCAGTGTACTGAAAGACAACTATGATGCAACACACGATAAATGCATTGAATCCGAGTTCCCAAGAATCATCACCGTCTTCAATGCTGTTAGAATGCGTACTTGCGATAAAGTATCTTTCCTGTAAATCGTATTCAGTCTTGTGTAGATAAAAAATCCACCACTTTCCAGCGATCTAAATGAGTGGGGAATGCGACCACTGTACAGAGTTATAGCGTTTCGCTATTGGAAGAATGATTGTTATACAAGCTCACTGAATAGCTGCAACATTTTATTCAGACAAAATGGGCATTCTCATCCGATTCTGTCAGAAAACGAGAAAATTAACCATGAGATTTTAGCAGCCGATTGCAGACAGTATGCGATAGGGCTGGTTTGAGCAAAAAAAATCCGGCGATGGAACGTTTTGGCGTCGACCTAAGTCGCTTATCTGAAGAGGAGGGAGTTCTGTACAATGGAACGTACAATTCCTCGTTCAAGGCCATCGGAGATCACTTGACAAGTGTGTGTGTGCCATTTTCATTCTCTTAACTCAACTGAACTTACAAAGAACCGGTTGAAAAGATTAGAAAGCCCAATTGGGTACAGTTTTGCAGGAGTCCCAGGGCAAACGTTGTTCTGGTTAAACATCGCAACAGCCCTCCGGCGATGAAATTTACGAAAGCATGTGACCAGACATCGTTTTCAATCATCACACGAACGTGCCATCAGACTACAAGCACTTACCCCTGCCTGCACTTTTTTGCCAATTTCGCTACGCACGAAAACTTCGTCACCCAATGCATTCTGAAGTT
>SJOL01000633.1:39310-121444 GCA_004794785.1 Opisthorchis felineus | reverse complement strand
GCAGCGGTGTTTGGTGGGAAATGCAACTACGTTACCATTTTTACGGAACACGTTGCCAGACATGTTCCAACCTCCAACCTGGAGGACCAGGAGACTGTGTTTGTCATACCTCTAACCCTTGACCAACCTGGTATGAGAGACTCTGTGAGTGTCGCGCGGATACCCCCCAGTTAGAACCAGTTGTGTGCCTTGAATTGATCAAAGCTGAACAATTTTGGTTGTAACTCCGACTTGGGTTATTCTGTTTTGTGCACGCGATCAAATGCGGAATGAATATTACGGACAGCATGATTCAAATGTCTAAATGTGTCAACCTCCCCCAACGAGTGTTGAGAGGACATCTCAGTCGGAGCACTCATTATTTATCCGTCAATTAATCAAACCGGTGAATGAAACAACCATGCTTATCAAATCTGCAGAGTTTCGAAATGAAGTCAAATCTGCTCAAGACTTTTAAGTTCAAGGAATCCCGAAATCGTCTGTAAGTAATAAAAAATACTCTGTAGTGTTACAGACGACCTTGGTTTCAATGGACAGGTGGACCAGTCAGTCTATCAACACAAAAAGAACAATTATGCTGTCTTTGTTCCAGGTGTTGGGTCGAGGACATACCGTGTAAAATTACCTACGTATGCCCATTCGAACGATATCGTTCAGGGGTGCTCACCATACGATGATTGAATAGTGCAAACACGCTCAGTTTGTACATAGAAGGCCCGGAGGTCAGTGACCAAGGATTTGCACTTTTGAGAACTTAAGAGACGGTTCATCTGAAACTCTTTTGATTTGGACTATTTAGCAGATCATGCCATGACTGTGCAAAGCGTGAACGTGATTTCAACAGACCTCGCAACTGGAGGTGAGCTCTTCAACTTTGCTGCTTACTAACAGGTTACCGTTGAGAGTGGTTTTTGTGCATTACTTGGCTTGGTTTGTGCCGTACTCCAGGAATGCCTGATTCGCGTATTTTACCCAAAGCTGCCTGTCACAAATCCGGATTGTACCGATCAAAATAGTCTAATCATGTCGTGAGAAACTTGTATCAAATAGTTGCCACCACAATGTAATGCAGAACAGGTATTCAAAAAAAAACTCTTTTATTATGGGTTCTCATACTTTTAGCAGACTCCAACTTGAATTTTACTCCCGCCTACCTGTTGGGTGTTCCATTTTATCTGAGCTTCTGCGGTTTGTGATCCTATGAGACTACTAAAAATAGACATACCAGCGAGGTTGGGGAAAATGAACACACGGTTCTGAGTTGTTCAGTTATTTAGTATGGTTCCGATTTTATAGTGACGAAGTAGACTATATTGGGATTTTCCCCGTTGGTTTTTATTGAATCATACAGAACTTACTTTTGGATATCGACCAAAACTCTGGTTGTGGAATCATACAAAATGAATTCGAAACCAAAGCTTTGAAGATGAGCGCTTGGAAGAACTGACTAGATCCGCTTAGTTACGAGCAACAGCTTCGGTTTACCTTGGCTAGAACTTTACTAGGACGCTTGTCCAGTCCGAATTCTCAGGGCTCCAGCTGGTCCTGGTGCCGGCTGCGGGGAAACTAAATTTCCCAGCAGTCTGCAAAGGTATCTTATACGCCTGTTGAATGTAGTGGGACAATTAATACAAACGCTCGCTTGCGGACAGGTCGGAGGCCTTTACCAGAGAAGGATGGCGCAACGTTCTTGGCTTCCATACAGCAATACAATAGATCGTCGGCTATCGGGCATTGAAGGTGAATGGGGGGCACATCCTACCGAAATCCGATCACAATGTAAACTCCTAGTTGTGTAATTACGGGACTCCCTATGAGGAAGGAGGGTGAACACTAATGAATGAGTCAACGGCTGTTTAGACCAAGATTCCTGCCTAATTCATGTACACGAATTGTTCGAAAGTGGTTGGCAAATGCATGGTCCTGTGGCCGGTCACACCTACTTCCACCAGGTGAGTACCAATAGGGGTAAAAGGCTTCACTTGATTGGGATTTCGGACAATATACCATAGCAAACGAAGACCGTTCATAAACGTTTACTCAAGTTGGCCGCGAACTAACTCCAGTTCCAAACTTTGACGACGAACAAAGGCCTATGTACTTGCTAGTCCTTAGATTTTTATTAGGTTTTTAGGTTGAATATCTAGTTTGCGAGTTCACTGGGAGGCCGTGCATGAGTACACTGTAGGCTATACACCAAAAAGGAGACTACCATGTCTAAGAAAACGGTTGGACTTCTCCCGTCGGGTAGACAATACCACAAGAGATAACCAACGGCAAACAGTTATTCTGGAATAACCTGCCATCCGTAACTTTCGGATTTTCAACCATTGCGGATCACATCTGCTATTCGTACATCGGATGACTTCCCTTAGACATCTCTCACACAATCACTAAGCTATAGTGGTACTGTCACCCGTAGGGCTTTCTGTAAAACATCAGCTCGAACAATCAGATATTAGCGTGCCTNATATATATATATATATATATATATATATATATATATATATAGTTTCAGGGAGGTTAGATTCCTTACAGCAATCTCAGAATGCCCGAAACCTACTCAGATCCTCAAACACCGCCGAAATCGCGGTAGGGAAACCGTCATGCATCTGGGCTAGATGAGCTAGTTGCCGATTGAACGATCGAGCAGTCAGTCAGTCCAGCAACGGCCGATGATGGATAGTGTTCACTCAACGCTGGTCAGACAGCCTGGATTTACTGCCAAAAATGCACTTTAAATACTCAATACTCCCCGTATATTTTGCACTCCCTTGTTCACCATAAAGCTGTTATGTTCCTTGTTGGCGAGTATTTTCTGACATTAAGGCACTAGAGCGGGGACAGTAGTTAGTTACAACTTTGTAGTCGGCAATCCGAATAAGACACTATTGATGGTGAAAATGAACATTTTCATATACAGCTAAGGTGCACAAAGGTACGGCCATGTAGGGAGAGACCTACTTCAGTCGGGGACCGTTCGTTTTGGAATTTTATTCCCTTATGAAATGAGAAAAGCAGGCAAATCTTATCGGTTTTTGGGCAATAAAACATTCAGCCTTGGCAGTTCTTCTTAGAGATACGGCACAATTCAAGAATGCAAATTCACCTTTGGGTGCACCTGTTGGCTCAACCAACAGTTTGCTAATTCGGAAAATCAACCTAATAACACGTGAGAATGTCCTCTACACTCAACTGAAGAGTTGCGATAAAGAGGAAAGTGCCCGCATGGTAGGCATGCAGGATTTGCAGAGTCAGTGACCTCCGGATAGGTTAAGTAACTACTGAAAGACAAGAGTGAATAACTCTCGGTCAGAATATCATCCGAGGGCTCTCTGAAAATACCGTAAGTCACATTGTGGATGTGTTGGAGTAAACCGACCGGAAATGATTCTTCAAAACTATGCTGATCAGCTGGTACCATGAGGTAGTCGGTTGACTTTTGCCGCATCCAATGCCGACATTTTATCGGTCGCTTCCCTCAAGATAGCCTGTTGCAAATGGCACGTTTTATTTTTGCTTGTATGGACGACCTATTGATTGCAAATTCTTTATTCCGAATCTTGAGAATTTGGGTAAAAAAAAGCCCTAATGGTGCTACAGCCCGATAGTAGCTCCCCGCAGCAATCCGAGTCACGTTCAGCTGTAGCACCCTTTCGGTGCCTAACTGCCATGCCACCAGAAAGAAGCACGAGGGCTAGGATACTTCCAGGTTGTCGAAGCCTAGACAGGGGAAGTCGTGAGTCAGAGGTCGGGTTCGAACTACGGACCTTCCTGTCAGTAAATTCGTGCTCTAACCACTGACTCATCTCGACCCCCCCCCCTCATCTCGACCGAGTCACGTAGGTGCCGGATAGAGAAAATGCTTGCTTGATAGACAGACTTCGAGGACGAAATTTTTTCAATTCGCGAAATCACTGTAATGGCCTCTGTTCACACGGCGCTCTCTACAAATTAAAAGGAATATCATCGTGGGGTGTGGCATTCTGGTCTCAAAGTTCTGACCACTTTGGAATTTCTCTCGGCCGAACACACTAGTCAAAAGGTTGCTGAGACCGCCCTGACAGCCCACTGTCGGTTACGTTACTTTAGGGGTTTCATCAGGTAGGCATGGACTTCTCATCCTAATAAGCCTTATTTTATGCTTGAGCATCAACTTGTAGGCAGTTGAGCACCTACAGTCATTTAAAAGCATGTGGGTTTTAACACGAGACCGCAGTGAGGGATAGCATGAACGGAAGTTTCCACCAAAGTAATTTGCACATGAGTGTGGTCCTTCATTTGGATGTAATCTGTGTTTAAGTAAACTAGAAAGCTGGTTACAACTCGGGATGATGATGGACCCCAAGAAGGATTAAGTCGATAGCTGACTATTGAAGAGTTTTCAGCAACCAAGTTAGTAGCGTTTTCTGTTGAGAAAATACCGTGCGATGTCTCGAATATCGTATCAACTGAAATATGAGGTGGCCTTTGTGCAAGATATTCAGTTGGAGAATACCGTAAACCAAAGATGCAGCTGGGATTCAGTTGAGTCTCCCGTTAAAGCCAACTTGGTTTGCAACTGAGTGCACTTCGCTAACTTCGCAAACTTTGTGTCCAAGTAGAACGTAGGGTTGACGGAATCTCGGTGACTGTGCCTACATGGTGAGTCCCAAGAAGGCTGAAACTGGTCCCCGGCTTCCTTCACATTTTAAAGGGAGCGCAATCTGCCTGGTCACTTTCCAATCCCAAAAGGGATAATGGTTGAGAGTGGTTAGGGTTTCAAGTAAAATTTCGTCATAATCCTCAGGGACAGCAGCATTAGTGTTGACGGTGATGCTTCACTGTCGTACAACCACAAAGTTTGGTAAATACGCTTCAGGCCTCAGAGTGAAAAGAAAAGAAAAGTTTGGGTAAGGGAGGGGACCTGGTGCTAGGCCTATCGCAAGCATTCTGAGGCGCCTACATCTCCAAGCGCCTAATCAGACACTCTGGGAAGTAACTGACAGCATGAAAGTCACTGATATCGTCCTTTAAGTGAAGACAATGTATGCTGAAAAGCCGAGAAGTACTGTACAGCTAATTCGTTCCTATTGGGAATCATCAGCAGCGCAGACCACTCTATCCTTAAGGGGGTCTCGAACCCGCTACCTCCTGGCTGGTAGTTTGAACAATTAACTAACCGGCTACGAGCGGCTGGTCACCCGTGTGATTAACTCGCGCTTTGTTTTGTTGAAACAGCCGCCCATCAGATTGTTGAAATACCTCTCCGATGAACTAGACTGTATTTCCGATAAACGTTCACCTGTTTTATCTCGTCTGGATACTATTCAATGGTAAATATGCGGAATGTTTGGAATTTGTAACCACAGCTAGTTTTCCTTAGGTTCTCACAAAATTCTTCCGGTTAGTCCACAGCAAAGCGGTGAAGTGACAAATTTGAGCTTCTGTCTTCCTTGAGTAAATCATCAATGCAGTTGGTAATTGTGACGGTGGGGCACACATTTAAGGGGTTCGTGAGTTTGTATTTAGTAAGCTGGTTTGGTTAGGCCTGTCAAGTCCTCCAAGTGATCATGTGGGTTTGAATTATACTCCTGGTTTATCATAAAATTATTCAAACCTATGAATGTTGTGGCGAATGTGTACGAGTCTGATTGACGTGAGTATGCCTCTCGTTCTGACCCAATATGGTAGCATACTATGGAGTCAATTGCGTCAGAAAGTATTCTCTCCTACGACTTTGTTTTACCTTGTGTCATCGTAGGCTGTAAATTAGGGCCATCAACCTGGAATTCCGGTGAGCCTGCGACGCAGGGTGGTTAGTTGAGTCTTGTTATGGTGACCAAGTGAAACCGAAGACAGACAACTTTGTGGGTTCCTGTGATCCTTGAAACTACCTTGCCAATGAACTTCCAGGTCGAACCACCAAAAGAGGGTAGGTTAACTCTGTCCAGACTTGAAATCACATTTATAAAGTTGAATGCTGGTTAATATAATTTTCACTTGTGACTTCTAAATCTGCTTGTACGATCCTTTGGGTGCGAAGATATTCCACCAACATCTTTTCGGACTAACTGATAAGTGCAGGTTGGATTCCAACCACCGTCGAGAGTTCGCACCTGACTTTCATAGCGATGTTGAGCGCTACTCTTCTTCAAAATTAACATATCTTCAAACCTATCGGCAAAGCTTTGACTTTAACTGTGTAGTGGCAGGCATTTGGCACTAATTTTCCCGGCTGATGTTGAGTGCCGGTTTGTTATATAGTCGATCACTTCATTACGGCTTGTAGCCTGGCGTCTAATGTTCTTGGGCTTACAGTCCAACGACTTTTTCCTCCGGTAGAGAGGTGAGTCGCAAAACCTCGACAGTGTTCGGTTTAGTAATCCCGAAAGAAAGAAAGAAAGTAATCAAGAAAGACTTTTGAGAAGAGATCTCACTCCTTCATAGAGTGACAGTCAAGAGTGGGTCCTGAGCAGAGGTCATTCGAAGGCTAGTTACATTCTTTTCCAGTGGAATTCATGTAATTCTCCGCAAACGTTATGAAGCAACTCTAACTGACTGTTGCTGCGTGGTTATTGACATACCAAGTACCAGCAACTGATGGCCAAGCCAGAAAATCTAGGAAGTCGGTTTTTAGACTTGACGCACTGCTCATTGGGTTGCTGAAAGATTGTCGCCAGCTCACCACCGGTTTCGCCGTTCTTGGGACTCATCAGTTAGGCGCGGTCCCTGAGTGAGCTTTCGTCGACCTTCTGTGTCCTACTTGAACCCAAATCGAACCGATTCCGAAACATACTGTCATTTGCGAACCATCACAAACGACAGACTCAGCTGGCATAAGTTAAGTTTCCTGCCAAAACCAAGTTCGTATGCAAATGAGAATACTGGAGAACAGTTGTTCAAATGGCGATTGACTGCTTTCCTCCACCTCTATTAGAAAGAATGCGATTAAAAATTCTCTGGATAATTTCAGATAGCAGGGAGGCTTTGAGAAAAAATCAAACACAATTGCTTGGAGTTTCTCTTCACAGGACCCGGCTCTTATCGATTGTGATGTGCTGCGGAAAGGCTTATTTGCAAAAATCTTATTTGTAGCCGCAAGTTTTGTCTGACTCATACATTTTGGCAAACTTGCTATTTCTACAATTCAGGCTAAAGTCAATTTTATCCGCTCTCCGCGGCTCTGTGTGTCTTGCAAGTTGAGACACGTGTAATGTGTTTACTCAGCTCATATTCAGCTAATGTTACAATGGTCGAATTAATACAATGCGTAGTTGAAATACTAGGGTAGATAGATGGTCGATCAACGATCGTCGCTGATCTCGTATCCGTGATAGTTTCCCAAGTTATGTGTAGAAGGTCTACTGGACGCTGTAAACTGAGAAGCAGACTGGTGAGTTTGAAGGAGTCCTTACATCAAGATTAAAGGAGTTCACGCTTCAAACATTGAGCTATCCCGAGCGAAACTTGAGTCCAATGCTTCCCCCATTTGGTGTGGACTCATCAGAATGAGTGCTCCAGGACAGGGGGCGACTATTTAAACGAGAGTGATGTGAGCGTGAATTCTATAAAATCCCGTAAGCATCAAGAACAAAATTGACAGTTATCTCCATGGATCCGATTATCAAATTCCGTGTTTTGTCCTTAAGATATGCAGGGAACCAAAACCGCTTTCAGATACACCACTGTCTCAAGGTTGATTACTACTGGTTATTGAATAGACACTGAGGTGCTTAAAATGCATACTGGACTGACACGAACCAGCTATATTTTGCTTGGCAGAGGGGCTCCGCACCAGTCTGACAACCGTGCACACTGCTTCTGGTGGCAAATATGCGTTTGAGTATCACATCGATCCGCCATGCCTCTGCCCATTGGGTTCAAAGCTGATTCATGCAAGGGCCATTATTGAGCCCTCTGTGTGGCTGCTACAGTTGGCCAGTCGTTGATACTGAGCATCTTCTTAGCGGGCATCTGTTAGAGTCGATGCAGAGGAGCTGGGCACTGGGACTGGATTGTTGTGATGCGTACAAACGCACGATCACAATTGGATAATTTAAGCGCTAGAAACATCTAATGCCACTGATGACGCATACCAGTCCAGTTTCGATCCTCTAGTGCCCCATAGGGCAGAAGGAGATCGTTCTTTTTCCAACAGGCTACTCACAAGTTTGCTGACAACCTTTTGACAGTAACCTTATAAGGAGCTCGTTGCGACAACAAACCATACTTGGCTATCTCGAATGTAGTACCAACTGAAACATGAGACGGCTTTATGCAGCACATGTAGCCGAAGAATACCGCAAACAGGAGAGTTATCTGGGATTCGGGTGAGCCTTACCGTTAGCACCAGGTGGATGTATTTCGCGAGATCGTTCTTTCATTTGTGCGATTAGTTCCGTTATCACTGTAAGTCGTGACCTACGTTCATTTGTAGATCAATTCGGTACTAAAGGGGCACCCAGCGGAATAACCGGTGTTCTTATATGTATTGGGAAATCATTCTACGTTAGTTTGCGGTTTGTGAATTTTGTGATGTCCGATTCTCTGAGACACTCAAACCCCACCAAAATCGCAGCAGGAAAGCCGTCAAGCATCAGGATCAGAAAAGCTAGCTACCGATTGGACGCTCGAGAAGTCAGTCAATTCAGCAGTAGCCGATGGGTGTTCAGGCACGTCACCGAAGTAGGGCTGACGATAATAAGGGTTCAGGCATTTCATAAAAGCACGGTCGATGATGATGGGTGCTCATCAAACGCCGAGCAGACAGCCTGGATCAACGCCAAAAGTGAGTTTCAAATACCGCGAGGCCCCTTGTAACTTTTGGACTCATTTGTTTACAATAAAGCTGTTTTGTTCCTTGTTGGCAAGTCTTTTTCCCACACATAGCTACTGGAGCGGAGACAGCAGTTAGATAAAACAATACCATTTGTTCAAATAGATGATTCACCTCCGTTTACTGTCGAGTTCCGAGTTTTTGATTAGGAAATGAGTGCAGTGAAATTTTAGGGAATTCACCCCTGATTCCCGACGGGTTTTTCTACATGAATTGAGTTCCTGGACGCCTTTGCGAGCCTGTAAAAGTAATGAGTTGACATTGTTATTTCACTGAGGCACAGGATGAAAGAAGCCACATTGCTTTCGAATAGACAGAAAGGCTGCCGTCTCCGCGTTCACTGAAACTGCACCCACAGAAAATTTCATCTTCGAGTAACGTCACGGCACATCAGGGCCCAATAGCACCCACGAGTTGCCAACTGGGAAAGTCTGAGGCATGTTATTTCATTGCTGATTGGTGTTCACAAAGAGAAACGCTCTGAACCATTCGGGGTAATATCGACTTTAACATGTTTGATGACGCTTTTGAGTTGACCCGTATTTATACTGGGTATGACAAGACGAATATATCATGTCTGCTTGTCTGCATTAACTCGAAGTCCTCAGGGAGTTCACACATCAAAAATTCATGGTTTGCGATTCTTGCAGTATCTCGCACTCAATCCCAGCTTTATGTACCCGGTTGACTGATTACTAGTTAAACTGCGGTAGTGTTCCCGTGCGGTTTTGAACCAGAATACATCAAGGTAGCAACCATTACAGTTGACAAAATCATTCTGAAATCTGGTCTGATAGGCACAGACAAAAGGATAAATCATTGGTGTTTTAGTGAACTGGATCACCTCACCGCCCAGCGTCTATCTGCCGAAAGGCTGGTGCCAAACCGTACCGTATTGATTTCCACGTGACCCCCTTTCCGGTGCACTTAGCCGGATAAAGGAACCGGCGAGTATCCTAGCCAAAAGGAGTGCATTGTATAAGTACTGCTTGTTCCGTGGCTCGAGGACATTTCCAGTAACCTGACACACTACTCACCAAGCGTTCGTCAATATGGTCAAAAAATCGACCTTCCTTCGCATAACTTTATGTCTATTTATCGACTTATTCCATCATTTGTTCTCGTGACAACGGAACAGGCAAACTGCAACATGCGCATACCAATTGCTCTTTAAATGCGGACACGGCCGAATTGACGAAAAAGAGATTTCCAATGGGTATTTCGTCTTGTAAGTGAAGTCAATCTTTACGGAAAAGCCTAGGAGCACTATACACTTGTTTCATTTTTTAAAGGAAATATCCGCAGTGCGTATCTCACAATACTCCATGAAGTTCCGAACCCGCTACCTCTCAGACAGTAGTTGGAGCCTTAATCGTTCAACCACGAATAGCTGATTAGTAGTCTGATAAACTCGTGAATATTTGCGTCACCGTTAGACGACAGTTGTGTCTTAGATTTGGGTAAGTACTCGAAATCTTCAGAACATTTCTGTAATGTAGACCAAGCTTGGATGACAAGGTCCCTGTTGTAGCCGCTTTTGACTTGATCAGACATTTGGATTAGTCGCGAATTCAAATGAGCCACACTAAACCCAGAAGTCACTCCAATCGTTTAAAAAACAGGTCTTGGCCACGATCTACCAAGTGGATCACAAAGCGCCGTTGATGTGATGCACCAGGCACGCCTAGTGAATTTTCAATCGAGGTTTCTTCTTGTAAGCCAAGTCAGTCAATGCTGAAAAGCCGAGAAGCTACGTACAGCTGTTTCATCCTTATTGGGAATCATCAGAGGTGGACATCTGCCGGAACTCCTTCGACTTTCCGGTCAGTGGTTGAACACGAGCGACTGAACAGCAGCTACCCATCCTTCAATCACAGAACCCACATCACGTGTTCACCCAGGGAATCTCTGAATAAGAAAGTTATCATCTGACTGAACCTTCCTAGATTTGGCCAGGTATTTCACAGAAGTCACTCAGTCGGAACTGATACAGTCGAAACCCATAGTCACTGTTACAGTAACTTGAAAACATGTAGTTAGCATTTGATAGCCTTTGGTATAGTGTTCTCCTCTCATGTGGACAGAATGCCCCCTTTAAACTTCGTCCAGCACTGGAAGCCAGTCTATGCTGAAATGCCGAGAAGGACTAAACCAGGCCGCCTCTTGTTTCAGCTTGTACGATATTCGTGCACAAATGAGAAAACCTGTCGAAATCTGTCCAATTTGGGTTCAACTAGAACATAAGGTTGGCGGAAACTGGGGGACCGCGCCTAACTAATGAATCCTAAGATGGGCGAGACCGGTTGTGGGCTGTCGAAGTTTTCTCAGAAAACTTGTGTTTGCTATGTCTACACAACAGCTGCACAGTATTCCTCGTCCCACTTGGCGTAGATTGGCTTCACTTACAGGTTGAAATCAACCTTGAAAAGATCCCCAAATCTCTTCACATTGACAACAGAACATTGCTTGTTGTGCTCACTCTACAATCTATGTGTATTGCATTACGTCCGGCCGAATTATGCCTACCCATTTGATCGGATTCATTTGTTCAGCATAAATTCTAGTTTGATGAAAACTTATGGAAGTTACCACATTTGTCTATACAACAACCTGATAAACTGAGAGAGTCAAGTGAAGATAACCGACTAGAACGGAGTGGCTTTTTTTGAACCAAATCGCCACGAACTGATCGAACGTACTTCGCATATAATGTCAACTTTAAAAAGGCCAGCTTCCTTTACCCAGGGTTTTTTTGACGTGTTTTAAGTTCACATGCAAATTCTATCTTTCAAGGCAAGAACGAAGGGGTCCGAGAACATTGTACAGTAGACTAACTAACTATTAGCTGAACGCTAGATTTGGCTCAAAAACCATTTGATGAAAATCTCTTTATGCAGTCACATGATTCAAGTGAGTTGATTCCGTCCAGATAAACAAAGTGCTGATCAGCTGTTCGTATGCGACTGTCGGGATCAGCCACAAATGGGAAGATCGCGAACAAAAGTGTCATTTATTTCTCCAAATACTAAACTTACCTGAATCCAGCTGAATGTCTCGTTTATGATGGCAGCTGGCAAATTCCATCCATCAGACAGAACATTAGGTTGACAAAAACTCACTCGGAGACTGATGAGTCTCAAGAAGGGTGGGCAAAACCGGGCATTAATCGGTCGTCAGTACTGCTAACTCAGTGTTTCCGCATTACCAGTACATCACTCTATAGGCCTCAGTGGACGACCCGCTCTTTTTGTTATCAACGCACAGTAAGCATGGCTCACCAACACAGTTTAGTATTTTCATGAGTAGTGTAAACCAGGTCCTTCAAAGACAAGCCTATGTCACATCGCCTTCATGAGTGCATCAGCTGAATCCAACAACCACTTTGGGTCCTGTAGGTCCTAGCACTTCGTTTGTCATCCAAAGAGGTACATTTATTCGCACAAATACTCGCACAAGTAAAGTTATCACTTGTACACAATCCTAAAAGTTGTGCATAGGAGCCTCCATCCAGTAGCATGTAAGCCGTGAAAACCTTCGAGACTTAAACTGGACCACGGCATCCGTTGCGAAGACTGCGCTTTCCGAGGGTTGTGAAATATTCACACAATGATTGCTGTGAAGAATTAGCCCCGCAGTACCCGAGCGAACCGTTTGCACTTTTGCAACGCTCACTTTTAGCGGTGAAAAGCGCGGTTGTCTCGGAGCGCTGAAAATAATGTGACCGCTTGAGAGATTCGCTCCTCAGAAGTGTGTTCTTTTTTGAATGAGAAACCACTGCGTCGTGAACAGTTCGAAATAAGTTGTCACTTTAAGGATGCGTGCAGCTAGTGGGAAACTAAACGGTACTCGTATGCGATTTTTCAGTAACAAGAGAGGAAATGAGTGGGAACCGGCTATCCAATAGTTACAAATCTTCACAATAATTTCCAAGAGGGAGTACGACACTTTCCATTTATATCCATTTTATATATTTTCGTAAACACTGACCAGACAAAAATCGATAAATCAACGTAACCGCACTCACAGCCAAACAGTACAAGCTTTTCATTTGTCATGCCACTTTTGTTCACTGCGGGATAGCGAAGCGAATAAAAATTCGTGGATTTTTTGGAGATCTGCGGCTGTATGCAGTGTGACAGAGAGCGTGCTCAGCGTGTATTGATGGAAGACAAATGTTCAAGTACAGTTATCCTCTTTGGAAGGACACGACCGCCAAAGGGGATCTTGGGCCGCCCAGGAGGTGATCATTCTTCTGGTGGGACTTTACACATATCGACGATTGATCGGGAACACCACTGTAGCATTTTCGCCTTCGCTCTTATTTAGAGAAGATATCTGATTCAAGTAGGAGTCAGGCTGAATCAACGAACGAACTGAAACGAGAACAAAATTTCTACCAAAGCACAGACAGAGAGAAGTTTTACAGAAACTACGGTATTTCTGATGTCATGTGTACAGTCTGAATTTACTGTTCATTAGATAGTCGAACGTTTAGATACGCACCACCAACAGAAAAAAGTACAACGAACGAAGAACCTCAACAAATACTCTTATTTGTACGCGAGTTTGGTTATGACAGGGACCTCGACTGAATCAAGCTCAATCTCCCGGTTATGATGGTCCACTTCGAAGAGCTTTCAGCAACGTTACAAGTAGTGTGGTAGGCCTATGTAACAAAGAACCCGTTCAGCTGAATATCCCATCTTTTGCGTACGACGGAGACGCTAACTGATCTCCTAAGGCCAAAAGAAACGAATGGTCCAGACTGATGTAGCCTATCTCATCAAAAATAGCTAGACAAGGATACGGAAACATCCAGTAAACGGAAATTCAAGGACTGTCTGGGAATTGGTTGCATCAAGTGAAAGTCATTTGAAGAATCACACCCCAAGAGAGACCTTTTGAAGGAGAACCAATCTTGAAAGAAACCAAAAAGCCTCTCTGTTTAGGGATGAAAGTCACTTCATGTAATTCTTTTGCGTAAAGCGAAATACACTGTGATGTATGTTAACCAGTTTGACCAACCCTGTTTCATTTGCAAAAAAAGGAAAACTCGTTCAGCTGTAGCACCCTTTCGGTGCCCAGCTGCCATGCCACCCGAAGGAAGCACGAGGGCTGGGATACTGCCAGGTTGCCTAAGCCTAGACAGGGGAAGTCGAGAGGCAGAGGTCGGGTTCGAACCGCGAACCTTCCGGTTAGTAAACTCGCACTCTAATCACTGAGCCGTCTCGCCCCTTTCATTTGTAGACTGATACCATAATGAATCTCTGTCCTGTCCAAACAACAATCGTAATGTGCTCACAGACACACAGACGAAATCATGACTAGTGATCAACCAGTGTGGTATGACGTAGCTGATGTAAAAAAGATTGGGTCCAAAATCTATCAAAAAACCAAGCCCATATGCCGTGAAAATCGGATCCATCACATCAAGCAGCAACTGGGTGAATGAGGTTTTGGCTAGTAGTGTATTTGAGAGCCTAATAAAGGAATAAATTCAGCGCAGAATTGATCAAATTGTTTTTGTCTTTCGTGTGATAGACATGGGACAAGCTAAACTCTCTTCACGCTTACTGCAATCCCTATTTTCTGTTCGTTTTTGTCCCCCATTCAATGTTGTTAATACTTCTAGGTGAAGATATTTGCTGGTATGATTGTCAAAATTTTATTGACCTCTGCCAAAAACCGGTTCATCTGATACGGATTAAAGGTGCACTTTTGCGGAATTCGCGTTCACATCACTGTCGTTTAAACATTTCTCCTCGTGTCCTGGCTCACTCCTTCTACTGAGTCCATATCAAAGTGGGGAAGCGCTGGACTCGAGTTTTGCTCTTATCAGAGCGCATCTGCAGTGCACATCCTTGGCTATGCCAGGGTTCGAACTGCGGACATCTGACATACAAGGCGAGCGTGTTACGCACGCTGGAAGCAACTGAATCACCAGGTCTAAACAAGCGATTGTGTTCACACTTGAGCATCCTTTCGTGAATGACATGGTTTTCGGCTAATCAGGGAAGTAACTCTGGAAGCGTAAGGGAGCAAGTACGTCCGGCCATCCGGGCCAAAATGCGGATGAAAAAATAAATAACAATATATGAATAACTGTATAACTGTCCATCGGGTTACAGGTTCCTACCTCAACACTGGCTCAGCATTGTAATTCAATGGGTAGTAAGCGAACGAATCAAACCACGTATGTTCTATAAAGCAACGGCCAACCCATCGATCGGGTAGTTTCGGTTGCTTGATGAAACGTATGAATTAATCTGTGTGATGCACTAACGCGTTTACTGTTGTGCGGACAGCAGCTAACTTGAAGACACCCGTGAAGACCGAGGCCATCCTGCTGTTACAACAAATCCCCTGCACAGAAAGAAACCTACCCAGCCTGCCCCAGGTATGGCCCAGGAATGCTGGGCCGTTGTTAATAGGAGACGTTGCTTTGGACTCTAGAGAAAAGTGATATTCTTTCTTTCGGATCGATTTTGTGGTTGTACTGTAATAACTAACAGAAACTAGTCTCCGGCTTGTTTTTGCTTGAATCTGTTTATCTGTAAAAAATCATGCTAATATCGGCACACTGACAGATTGGTTCACTGAGCCCTATGGATGAGTCTGGATCATCCACCCCGTTTCAAAGCCATTTCAAGAGTATACCAAAACACGTCAAAAGGCGGTATACCGGTCATTTATGTGTGTGTCGAAACATCGGTTCCCCACTGGTGATTGATCAGATGACTCTCGAGCTTGGTAATTGGCTTGAAATCGAAGAAGTATTATGAATGAGCTTCCAAGGTTCCCTTGATATCCGAAGCTCTGATTGACAACCAGCGATGACTTGAATTACGTTCGTGGTATTTACTCAAGAGACCATATCCATATCGTTATTATACGGAAAACTAGATGATCTTTGTTCCGTTCGTGGAATTTTTTTACAAACGCCCAAATTATTCGTTATTCTTTGTCAAAATATCTGGTACTCTGTAGGAATACCGGGATTTTGGCATGATCCTTTGTGGTGGTCGCAGGTCATTTGTACAGAATTAACTGTTCATTTAGGTTGGTGAGTGAAACGAATGATGAGCTTCAAAATTGGTACAACTTAGTACAAACCAACTTGGCTGAGCTGAATGGGAAGTTCAGCAGAGTTCAAGGGATAATGCTGCCAATGGGACTGTAGAATATGACCTTGGGTTTATTCACAGCTTGTCGGAAGAACAAAACAACTGAAAAATAGGGGAAAGGTTGTACCCATTGCTGGTAGGTGGTGTAGTATGAGGTTGAGCCGGCCGTTAGAGGCGAATCAGATAGGCCAACATAGTAACTCCCATAGAAGAACGCCCCTTCATTTAGAGGATCCACAGCTACATGAGACGGTTTAAATCTGCAGTGCCCCCGAAAGAGACCGCCCTCTTAAGGAGACGAAGCTGCCCTTCCAACGTAATAGACCCCCCCCCCTCTTGGGTAGCTCTATCGTTCACAGTCGTTTACGGTGCTATACGTGATTAAACCTAGAACCCGTTTATTCACTAGCGCCTTCGTTTCTGTGGCTGACAAGGTGGCTACTGAAAGCTACTCACAGATACGATCACCACCGAACTTCCCAATTTTTTTTTACTTCCTATTGTTTGATAAAATATCAGACGCGAGCTTTGAGGACGGTTGTCCAGTAAGCGTTCAGTTCTTTAACAGACGTGGTTCTTCTTCGGTTGGGAAGTGTCGGAGCCTAATAACTCATTGGGGAACAAGCGCAGCATCAAATAAGCTATTGTGTTTGGCTTTGGAAATTTCCTGAGTAATAAATGTATTTCGAGCCAGCAGCCTATCACAGAGCTCGCCTGGGCAGCACATTCACAATGTTTGGACGACATTAACAGTCTAACTGGGATTCTGAATAGATGAAGACTCATCAGGTGTCTCGGATTTGCCGCACTCTTAAGGGCAAGAGAGACGGTCGTGTTAGAGTACAAAGTATAATGGGGTCATGATGTTCAAACTAGCTGTAATCTCATCAGCCGGTCATCAAATTTTCTGACTATGGTTAACATAGGCTAGGCATTCGGGAACAGCGGGTCATTCCATTTGGTGTCTGTCAACGTGACCCGTGAATATATGTACTGTTCACTTTCTGCTTGTAATACTAGACTCCAGCTTCATAAAAACACCGTTCGAGTGTTCTCACTTTGTTACTTACTTCAAGTAGTTTACATAAAGTTTGCCCCCAAAACTAAGCGGAGGCCAATCAAGACCTTGAAAACACTATGTCTCCCAATCAGTATGAAAATAAGACAATTTTTAGCAAAGCTGTGACTATCCTTTGAATTTGTTACCACTACACTGCGAAAAGCACTTAGCTGCGCCCAAAAATACACATGCTTTCCGTTCCTTGCATAAACTGTCTTCATTTTGAGACTTGAGTTCTCATTCGTCCTGAATCCAATGCGTATGACCCATGCGTCAGCAGTCTTTCGGGTTCCCGTAACCTGCCTTTCCAAACCAGACAACCTTTGCGGTTTTGGTGTCAGAGAACCAGTACCCTGAGTGATCCAGCAGTAAAATCAACCTACTTTGGAGGTACAGGCTGACCAAAGAGAGGAGCTCTGTTCAACCACAGACTGACACCCGCTTGTTCGTGTTTTGGATCATTTTGGTTGAGAACAGATTGATGCGATCTGCCGAATGGAATTGTTGTCACTCACACGGTGACCGTTTTACCTCTTCTGGAGTGTTGCCTCGTGGAAACAACTTGCTTTCTGTTTGCTGACCAAACGCTACCGTTAACACATAAGATTTTTCTTTTCACATGTTTCTTAAGATGAAGTTTGTGAACACTGCAAAACGTGGAAATCTCCAAAACCCTCTCGTTTCTATGGGAGTTTCTTTATTGAAGGTTTCTTGCAAAGGGAGGTTCAGTTCGAAGCATCCTGTGAAACGGTAAAGTGGCCAGTAAAACCGGAAGATATTTCACATCGTTGAACACCTGTCCAGCAGGAACTTTCCCAGCTTTATAATATTGAGCCGGTTTGCAGAATAAGGGGATCTTTTGATAAATTGTAGGTCACTAGCCATTATGCGTCTCCAGTGTGACAAACACTCAACACGGCATGAGAGAAGACGAGATTCCCACAGGAAATTCTATTTGTTAGCATTTATCTGTAACAAAAATCCTCCGGATGAGGCACTTCATGCTTCGCCGGAGACGTAGAAAGTCAACACATCATCCAGATACATGCATCTGCGGAGAGTTCTGTTAAAGACATCGGAGGACGTTATACACTACTCATAAGGTTGCTGAAGATTCTCCGACAGCCCACGACCAGCTTAACCCATCTTGGGGACTGCGCCGACCTGATGAGCTCCAAGAAGTGCGAAACCGGTCGTGGGCTGTCGAAGAATTTTCAGCAACTTTATGAGTAGTGTATTACGTCTATACATGTATCGCGATATCTCGAATATCGTACCAACTGAAACATGAGGCGGCCTGGTGCAGCACATTCAGTTGCCTGGAAACATCACAAACGAGAGATTCAGCTGGGTTACAGGTAAGTCTCTCGCAAGACCAAATTTGTTTGCAAATGAGTATATTTCGCTAACATCGGAAAGCGTTTCAAGATGTCTGTTGGTTTCGCTGGACGTAGTGCGGCCATCGTGTGAAGGGCACTCAGATCCTTCATGGCCAGATAAATTTGAAAGCGTTGCTTAAAATTTTGGGAGAGCTAGTGACTGGTTCTACCAGAAAACTGGCAAAAATCAAATGTCCGAATGCCCATTTTTCGACATAGTTGAGAAGAAGCTGGGGGTCTTTTCCAGATAAGCCCCGCCACTAATGCAAAAAGGGCATGCGAAAAGTAAAGCCCCGCCACTTTTTGCCAGCTCCAATTTAATGTACGCACACAACCTTGACCTAGTTTTGATGAAAATAATTCCTTATCCGCATCTAGGCTCATTTTGTGCAAAAAATTTTCTCCGTTCGGACGTAAAACCTTAAATGAACTTCCTGACGCTTTCAACTCTTGTTCACGACAAGGAGACGGCAATGCGTTCGTTGCAAAGCCACGGAGTGATCCATCCGCAACGTTTATGCAACAATGGCCACCAAATGACACTTTCAACTGTTTCTAACAGGTGTAATGCCCGACAGTGTCGGCAAGAAATCGGTCTTCGAAAGGGAACCTGGCTGGGGCGGTCTAGGACAGTAGCTTAGGACAGTAATTCTATTCATTTATTGCTGGTCCAAAAATTTGGCAAAAATCAAATTCTGCTCAGAGGAATTATCTATAAGCCACAACCGCTGTTGCCTGGAAGAACTTTCTTCGCAAAGTTTGCGCCTGGCGGCTTTTGCAGACTCCAACAGTTATCAACGGCCCAGGTCTACACGTCGAGATCGATGAAACGCTAATATCTCACCTTAAAAACCACGCAGGGCGAGTCCTTACCCAGCAGTGGATTTTCGGATGGATCTGCCGGTGTTCATGTATGCAGTGCCAGATCGAACTGCGGCCACTTTAAAGGACACAATCCAGGCCTGCATCGCTCCCGGCTCAATCATCATCTCCGATATGTGGGCGTCATACCAAGGAATTGAAACGACTATTGACATGAATTATACTCATGAAACGGTTAATCATACCTCTATAAACAGTCGGTTAAAACTGTATCCTGAGGTTGCTGGATGGTTAAGGTAAGGGGTGGCGAGCAGACAACCCCGTAGTCGTGTGGGGTGGTGTGATGAACAAGAAATGTGGTCTCTATAGGCGAAATTGAAATCCAAACAGCCCCGAGGTTACTGTTTTTTGCGCACTTTAGGTTAAACAGCAAACCTGCTCATGTCTTTTTCCAAGTCACATTTAACACCCCTCACATTCTGCAAGTTTCGTTTTTTTCAATCTGTGCGTGTTGTACCAGAATAATGACATCCAGGTGCTAAAGTCGAATTTAGCACAGAAATTTTCCCCTTTTATTTGACCAGCATTTGGGTTACGTGGATAAACCCCTGAATGAAAATGCAGTGCACCAAAAGTCGGTCCAAGAGCCGATAAAAATCATCCACTTTTCGACCATTAGACTATGTCCAACAAAAGCCGAATTTCAGACAGAAAAGACATCCGTTTGTTTTGTATCCCAAAAAGATTCACAGTTTTTCAGTATGGAATTTTAGGTTTTATTTAATCTCTCTGTCCACCTTCTAATAAACGGATAAACGGAAGCCAAAAGCCCTCACTAACCCTTCTTCCTAAACAATTACAAAATGATACTCTGTCCTTTGGATTATTAGAGTTGGAACTAATGCTGTCTGACTGTTTGCTAGAACTCTACATGATTTAACGAAGTCCAAAAAAGTCGATTTAAGCATCGACGTGTAAACGAACTATTACCTTGTAGTCGTTTTGATAGTTTTAGTCGAAGAATGCCCATCTGATCACTATTCACCCCATAGGTCAAGGAGAACGTCGGTCTGTGGCGTTTTGGTCAACTTTCATTTCAAGTCCTTAACCCAAGGTGGGACACAAAGATAACAGGTTGCTTACATAAAGCTACCTGAGGCGCTTCTCCTGGAGGGGCATCCAACTACCAAGGTGCAATACAGTCCTCCATAAATGAGAGGTCTAGCTAAGATTCTGGTGAGTCACCTGTTAAGCTTAAATTCATTTACGTACCATTTGATGTTCCGGTAAAACACGAAGTTGATGAAAACTAGGGAACTCTAGCTGTCTAGCTAGAGATAGAACGACGGTGAGAACGGGGAAACCCGTAATGGATTGTCGGAGGGTTTTCAGCAGAGATTATGCGAAATCATTTTCGATTCGCTGGAGGACAACAACACCAAGTAATTGTGCAACACTGTGGAAAATCGATCAGAATTTCTCGGTATCTCGGGATTTACTTGTCCGCGCTTTTTCTTGTTTGTTCACTCAATAAAATATTGATACTTCTATATCTTCGTTGACTTGATCCCGTGTTACTCTGAACAGACTTTTTCCTTCAAAGTCTGACATGTAAAGTACGGTTGGCAAAGAGAGTAGTAGAATGAATAATCCAGGTTTCCAGATACTGCAAGTTTTGTTGGTTCTAGCTTCCTGCTCGCGCATGACCATGTCTTCCATCGGATGTCTCCCTTCCATACATAGGTAACAAAGGTAACCATCGAACAATGCAGTCCCGGAAGCGAGAATTCCTTCCCGTGCAGCATATTTGAGCGACTCCTCTACTGTACACAAGATTGCTGTCAGATAGAGAGACAGACAGAGAAAATAACTACTGTAAGATGGTCAAACATTGTTTGGCAGAAATCGTAAATCATCGTTTTTTTCGCAAACTACATTCAACAGTGTAGTTTTTCTCAAGGAACTATCCCGCGATATCTCGAATATCGTACCAACTGAAACATGAGGCGGCGTTTGCGCAGCACATTCAGTTGAAGAATATCGTAAACGAGAGATTCAGCTACGATTCAGTTTGGTCTCCTTTTGACATCAATTTGGTGTGCAAATGAGTGTATTTGGGGAATTTTTTAAAGTTTGGGTCCAAGTAGAAGCATGATAAAAAGAAGGGCGAAACCGGTCATGGGCTATCCAGCAGTTTTCAGCAACTTTGTAAGTAGTTTCCTTCGAGAAAATCGTTTTTGTTTGCCACCTCCGTATGACTCTGGTTTTTGGTCCACATCAGTGGCAATACGTTTATGCGAACGCCGGTATTTATGTAATACGTGGCAGGATTTTCCCTCGGGGCGATTGCTATCCTCGCCAATCCTAAGTTTCCAATGGCACGAAGATGCAAGCATCCGCAAATGGCTGAGGCGGGAATGGATTCCTACAACCTGTGGTGAGGTGGACCGCAAGCCGCAAATGTGGCGGGCACCGTCATGTCGAGATTAAGGATGCATATTTCGTTGAAAATTATTCTACGAAAATCAGGTCGATAGAGAGCAGATTTTTTTGTGTGTCGAACTTCATTCGACTTGATGCAAACGTACTGATAGACGTATGTCATCATTCAAGTCGATCCATGTACTTTATGAGTGAGCATCCGTGAAAGTAGCCAGCATGACCACTTTGGTTAACTTTCACACTCTTCCAGGTTTAAAAACGGATCGTGTTGAAATCACATTTGGGTTAACGTAACCACTGTGCCAATTGTATCCTGATGTCTATTTTTCTCCATGTGAAGAAGGAAATACACAAATTCTACTCCGTCAATGGTGAAGTGAATTCATATTTTGGACTAGCCTTGATCCCAAGTAACGATTTAATCTGAAATATAAGCCTGTCGTTCTATGAAATATTGGTTCATGACAATACAGCTGGAATTGGAGCTGTTGTGATGAAATTCTCCCCCTCGAATGAAGAAACGTCCTCTGAAGGAACCCATTCCAGCTGCTCTGATTTCGTCCTTTGGATGTTTCTACCAGTTCTTCAGGGTGTTGCGAGTTTTCGTGGAGTTGGATAAACATTTGGTGACAGCTCAAGTAATATAAACTCCAAAAGGAGCCGTAAGTGAACTGAAAGTGAATTAACAAGTAGACAATTTTTTCGTTCATTACAAAGGCTGTGTGCTTTTACGAAGTTGTGAATATCCAAGGAGTTTAGTGCAAAGAACTCGACTTGGTAACAAGTCCCTTGTGCAAAGAATACACTGAGCTTTCTAACAAAGACCAAGAACTAGAGAGGTCATTCCTTGGAGAATCGATGTTATGGCCCTCGCCAGGCATTTCGGATCTGGAACAAAGTTGTGGATGCCTCCATGGAGTGTTATCTCAGACCTCAGGTAAAAGCTGTCACCTCCGAATAGTTTCGCAAGTCGGACGAGTATGTCAAGTAACAGAGCACCGCAATCGTAGCTTTCAAAGTAGCGAACCTCAGTTGCTTGTTTTACATGTTTACGCTGAAGACAATCAGTATACTTGTTGCCAGCACCTTCCTCAGAGATCGTATCTTGTTCTCTTTCATTCGCCACATCAACTGCAACGAACTCCCTATGCATCCACTCATCAGCATAGGTTAAGGCAGAAAAAGGCGCATTATCGTTAACTCTGGCGTTCAAAGCTTAGTCTCCTCCGTATGATCAGATCAGCTCTTACGATCTATAAATAGCTCAGAACGAAGAAGAATTCACACGACAAGCGAAACTTCCATCTGAGAAGTCATCGCTCGAGAAGCCAGTCAACATGCGTGACCACGTGCTAACCATGTGATTCTGTGATTGAAAGATGAGTGGAGATATCTCTTGTCTTCATGCGAGTTAATCACAGTGTTGATGGGCCACTCACGGCCGAAAGATTTAGACTAAAACTGCTGGCCGGGAAATTGTGAGTTCTAAACCCCCTGGAGTTTCGTGAGATGGGAGGGGCTGATGATTCCCAACAAGGATGAAACAGCCGTACAGTATGTCTCGATTTTTCAATTACAGGATGGAACCTCCATTGAAAATTCCCAAATCCCCTTCAGCCAAAGTAACGACAGCTTATTTCTGAAGACTGGCACGAAAAGGTTAGAGTGACTTTTAGGAAGGAATCTATTGGGATTTCGCCATTAAGTAGTTGAATTAAGGAATTCAAACTCAGTGGAACCTGTTCGACACCTGCGGGGGGCAATGAGACCAATATATGGAAACTGGTTGCAAGTATACAGTAATACCCCAAAGAGGCTAACTAAGCGCTGCCTGTCCTCCACGACTTGGTACATGCCCCGAAAGGAATCCGGCCATACAGTGGGACCGACAATTTAAATTCCCCGTAGTCGTCTATTCTAGGTATTAGTCCGCTTGTTTTGTCATGTGACATCCACTACGACAGCGAAGCATTAGTGCTAAGCACTGATGTTATGCTGCCGATGATACAGATGATTATGATGATGACGAGGTGACGCCCATAGCCATGATTACTCACTGCACTTGTGGTTGTGCGCCACTGGGGCACCCATAAACTAGGCTGTTGTCCGTGTACCGATTTGCCCATCACTGTGAACTATTCTGATGGACCCCGCGCGGGATAGACAGGACCACACGTCGAAACTGAACCATATAAGTACACTCCCCCTGTACAAACCCGACAAAGTGGATAAACAAGGGGGGAAGTACTAAAAATCGTCAGTACGCCCAACTGGTCCTCCTAACTAAGAGCTTTCTCCACTTTGGTGAACAAGAGAAGCTGGCAGCCGTCAGTTCCTCCGCCAGTCCTTGAAGTTTATTATACACTTGTGCGAGGATCAGTCGAAAACACGGGAATCCGAATCTGGCAGAATAGATTCTGCATCAAAACGTCCGACTTTGTAAAGATGTTCACCAGGACAGAGAAAGCCACTTCCACAGTGCCCATCAAATAGGGTTGGGTGAGAGCGTATATTTTGCGCCTTTGACTATTACAGTGTAACCGCTAAGCTGTGATCGAAATGTCGACTTTGGCTAGTTCAGAGTAGATTGTAGTGTAAGGACATTTTGTAACTTTAAACAAAGATTTCGTCCTGTCAGAGAGACGAATCTACTCTGAAAAGCCGAGAAGCACTGTAGAGCTTTTTCATTCTTATTGGGAATCATAAGCAATGCGTAACTCATGAAATTTTGAACCCTCGAACTTCCGGCTAGTGTTTGAACACTTTACGGCTTTTCAGCATACACTGACCCGATGAAATCTCAACTTGGAATACTTCAGGGTCATTTGAATTTGGTTCACACGCTCCCTGCGTACAGACACCAGCTATTGGCAATGTCGTGGAATATAAGTAGCACGGGTGCACTGCTTGGTTGTTGGTCTGTTCACCGAGTTGAGTGGGTCAGTCAACCCCGCACTGACGATGTCACCTCGACTGGTGATGAAACGTTTCTAATCCAACTGCCAAGCTCGGCGAACAGACCAACAACCAAGATACTAACCATTGTTATTTGTTAGATGACGCATTGGAGCGCTCAAGGGCACCATTAAGTTGGACTACGCTGAAGCTGTGCTTCCTTAGCCGAAGTCAAACACTAATTCATGTAATATACTGGTCCTAAAAACTGCCATTTGGTTGTCCGATGTCAGAGAATGAGAGTGGACGGTGCAGTGAGAGTTCTGACAGAATGTGTTTGCGGAATTCTACAGGTGCCGACTGTTGACTAGGTATTGCCGTTATACATACGACAGCGAAGCATCAGTGTTGGATACTGATGTCAGGCTGTCGATGATGATTGCCCTTATACCGTATAGTATCGTATAGATTGGAAGTGAAAATTTAGTATTAATCATCCATTCGTACTTGTTTTTACAACCGATTTGATCAGTTCATTAATGCTGGTTCCAAATCCATATTCAGTGGCATTTTTACGAGTGAAATCTGTATTCGGAGAAAGAGCATACGCGGTCTACGATGCTGCATTAGTGCGCTGGAACATGAAAGAATTGATGGGTGGGGCCGGTACCTTGATGACAGACTGATGCAGGTGTCTATTGTTCTGTCACCGTGTTTGGGCCAGCTTGTGACAGGTCTCTGCACGTTCGCCCACTGACCCGATTTCTTCGGTTGTACATCAGTGCCAAAGGCTTGCAGGCCGCACTACATTGGACCAAGAGCAAGCCGTCTGTGACTCTCATACTACCATATATATATATATATATATATATATATATATATATATATATATATCGAGGTTCCGTGATTTCATACCGTCTGTAGTTTATCCTAAACAGTTTATCTAAACAGGAGGTCCTGATAGTCCACGCCTTACCTAGCCGTTCATGAAGTCTCCGCTGTTCCCGTAATAGAGTAAGTATGCCCATGCCCACTCTTGTCATGTTATATCAGGTTTTTAATGAACGTGAGGAAATCTTTCGGATCATATTATAGACGCTCTTGTGTCTCTCCTAACCTGGTAACATCTCCATTGGATTTCACCGGGTTAAGCTGTTTGAGGGTGTTCGGATATGAGGCGAACCAGTCCTACAAATGTTTCCAGGATTTCGGAAATCCACATTCGCCGCTTGGTATGACCAGAATACCACCAGGACTGTATCGTTTTGGTAGCCACTGTGTTGTGGTTGGTTGTATTCGCCGTTCCCCGGGAGGTCTGCACGACGTCCTCCCGTTGTCCTGTTCACCAGGCTGTCTGGCTGTTTGGGCTAGTGATCTGACAGCAAGCTGCGCAGCCAATCCGAGCGCTAGCTTAGTCAGACGCATACGACCGCACCCTCTGGGCCTGATGTGTTCGTGTTGTGATGCTGTGGCGCGCGTCTGCCCGCATACACACACACACACACACATCCATCCGGTTGTGCTGATTTTCTGGGTAGGGTTTACAGGCATGGACGCGTCGGACCAGAAGGGAGAAAAACGACGTTTTGGGCACGAAACGAAAGTCCAGCCGTTTTTTCTCCATTCACGCCTCTGTCTACGCGGGGGTATCGGAAATATTGACGATTGCTCCGGCACACAAGCAGATACGACCGAGAGTATACACCTTCTTCACGAGCCCACAGCTCTGTGTAGTTGAATTTTCAGGTCACAGAACCCACCGGGGTTGACCATTATATACATACTATTTAATACTTATGCTAAATAGTAACATATCAACGACTAGCAATTCACAAGTTGATTATCGTCTCACGAGTACACACCCATACATATACGCGCGCACACAAGCGCGCAATACATGGACCATACACAAACGCAGACTGGCAGAAATCACACACGCACGCACTGCCAGTGTCTCTACAACGGAATTACTACTACGTTATTACAAGGACTACGCACATATGACCTTCTGCATTTTATGAAATGTTTTTCAGCACGCCACAGGAAACAGCGTTACAACTTAATTCTGTGCGTCTACATTGACTCCACTGACGACGGCTGACAACCAGTGGACTATGACAGCGGTGATCGACGACGGCGGATTTAGAGTAGACTCTTCCACTGCTACCGCCGGTTCGGATTCCTCTAATTCATCAGTTAATTTGTTAAAACGTGGCTCAAATGAGTCGAACGATTTTTCATCATCGCAGGGATTGATTGTCAATCAAACCGGTTCACCTGACTGTGCGAAACGTTCACGTGACATAGATGATCAAGAAGTGTTGGATTTAACGATCAATTCCTCACTAGGACCAGTGAACGGATCCAAACCATCAGCTCACGAGCCTGACACAACCGGTGTGTTGTTCTACCCGAAATCCCCGTCAAGTACACCAAGCCCTCAATCTTCAAGTTCTTCACAAACGAACTTTACTTCGTTTGTGTTGGGAAAAGGAATGGACCAACCACAGCAATCCACGTGGTGCACCACTCCACTACCCGCACACACAACAAAGTTATGTAGTCCAGTGCCGATACCCCAGGGTAATCTGTTCCCCACATCCTGCCTTGCTCCAGTCGATTTCAATGCACTTATGCAACATCATATGGGAGTGAATGCAGCGGCGGCCGCAGCCGCCGCTGCAGCCGCTGCCTCCCTTAATCTCTTCGGAGCAACCCCTTGGGCGAGTAAGTCATTTTACTTGATTTCCCAGATTCCCGGAGATTTTCGCAAGGCCCCATGTTTTGTTATTTGTTTGTTCAAACTCTGCTTCGGAAATGTCGCTATCCGCTAACAGCGTTCGGTGTGTTTGATTAGCCCGCCAGGAAAAACAACCAAAGATCTGATGAGGCAAATCTAACAAAAAGATCTTTTCCATTGAAATTAGGGTATCAAACTTGTGAAAAAGCATAACTGTGGAAGGTTGCGTGACTTATGTTGACCAAGGTAGACGATTCTTTCAACCTACTCGACCAACTTAGAGCCATGCGATGGTTATCATACACAGCCAGTTTTTTTTGTGTACCCGCATTTGTATGGTCACTGCGGCATCTGTGTCCTTCCAACCGGACCGGAAGCATCTGTCTACTCCGCAGTAGTGGTACGTGATGAAACCCTCCACCGTCGTTCCGCACCTACAATGAACGATCCTACAAAATAGACAAAACGAAAGACAGATAGATGGATTTTTAAGTGACCTCAGCCAGTTCTCGTTCGCCTGCACAGTATCCACCTACCTAGATTTTTCCTCCAAGGTGACAAGCTGCAACTGCTTCGCTGCAGTGAACAATGTATCTCCAACCTTCGCAACTTGGTGGCAACCTGTCATTACGAGCTGTCGATGTCCTGCTTGCCGTAAGAGATTTTCCAAAAACAACCACGAATTACAGAGAGGTTAACATGGTTCGGAGAAGTAAATGTGTATAGTGTTAAAGTAATTTTCCAACACTCTCTTAGTTTGGTGGAACTTTTTTCGGAATCGAAGTTATCACGGATTCATTTTGACCCCTTACGACTGGAACTCAACTCCAAATGACTTTTTTTCGTATACGCAACGCTACTCCGGCGTTGAATATACCATTATTTCTGGTTCTTACAACACGAATGCGGTCTGTTGTTTGAGATAAGCACCTTTAAGGGTGACCATTTTTCGATAGAGACACACCTGGTGAACCACAAATTGTGCGACTCAATTTGTATGACCGCCGCTGTCTTGCGGTAAATACAACAGATACCGAAAGAAACCTCGGCTAGCTCGAAAGTTGTTTGAACAACGCACAACTTAACTGCGATCGAAAGGAAAGCTGCTGCTGCTGCTGGTGGTGGTGGTGGTACCATTTTCGTCACCTATTCTCAATGTGGTGTAATCTGCATTGGGCAACAGTACATCAATATGGTTGTGCTGTGTGACGTGTGAAATCAACTGTTGTGCATTTGCAGATCTCGTAGAAACTTTACATATCTACTCAAAAGCATGTGACTTTCCCGTGGGTCACATGGTTTGTCAATTCTTCTCCTGAAGCTGTGAAACGCGCTGTTTCCGAGCCGGCCTCTACAGATCACTATTTCGTTGCACTTACCTCTTGTGAGTATTTTGGTGTGATCATCTGTTGTGAATATCACTCATGATTCCCACCGACTGTGTGAATTAACCGCTCAGGGCCTAGAATTAAGAATACGACCGAATATTGCATGGAGAACGTTCATTTGATTCCCTTTTATGTACCCGTATAGAAAAACTACCTTTGTTCATCCAACTACCCCGGGTTCCAAAGTGTGGACAGACATATTTTGAGGTTCCGTTTACCGCCCAGAATGGGATTATTGGCGATCCCTCCCACTAGTACAGTTATTGTTCCCTGTCTCAAGGAGGGGTTGTGCGTAGGCTGAGTTCGACAGGCTGCGCATGACCGGGGTCCCAAAAATCAGGAGTACAGTGTGTAATTTAGGCCTCGATTGGCAAGCAGTTGTCACCGCCTATTATGCTTAGCTCAAAACAAACCTCAGAAACAGGGTGCTGCGCGTTAGTTCTGGCCTCAACAGCTAGGGATCTGTCAGGAAAACGTGCTCTGAAGTTGCAGTGTAACACCACTGGGGGTCCGGCTTGAAGAATGTTTACTGTTCACTCGGTGGAACCGTTCACAATACAGAATTGTACCGTCGCGCTACCAAACCTGGATTCATCCACCTATAACTACTACGCGAATGAGATTGAATGAAAGATTTACACTGGATAAAAATACCCCTCTACCTGGCAAAGTAACACCACTTTGAGATAAGTCCTTCGGCCACGTGAAACTGTCTCTAACAACTCTTGTCTGGTTCAACAAAATGTTTCGAGTTCCTATGAGGATTTTAGTGATTCGGGACTTCAAAAATATCCCTAAATTTGAGGCGGTTTCATTATGGGGTTCCTTAATGTGAGGTTTTAACGGCATATCATGCCTCACAAACGGCGGTTTGCTGACCATGTGCCAGGCGCACCGGACCATACCGTTGCTTTCAGAGCGATATGGAATGCATATTACCCAAAATGAGGATCATGGAAGAGAATTATGGACAACAATACAGAAAGTACTTGCGAGTTTAGTTCGTACAGTCCTCCCGGATGCCTTCACGGTGGTCCCACCTTCGCTTGAATAGCGGCGTTGCAAGCTGTCAGTGGTGGTCGCGATGTCAATGGGTATCTGAATAACCGTTTGAACTTGCCAGTAGCTCAGAACAACCGTGGTGAACTGGTACCAATCCGCATTTTGTCCTTCCATCCTAAGTTCTTCAAGATAAAATGTTGACACTATTGTTGATATCCATGAGGGTCGTGACATTTTCTTTATCATAAACAAGGGTGGGGAGTGAAAAAAGATATATGATGCGCCCCTTTCATTCAAGTTCAAAGTAACAATCTATTCTAGGCAACGTCTGGTCGTACACTTTCGAGAACCAAATGATCTGGTCCGAAAACCTTCTCAAGGTAGATACCACCACTGCTTACAATGGAAGAAAGTCCGGTCAGAGTGAAGCTGAGATCAGCCGAAGACGGCTTAAAAATTTAAAGTTTTTGACCCGGGCTGAAAGCTACTTGTTCCGTCTTTAGTCGTGACCTCTGAATCGCGCCTATTTCAGGGCATCGAGTCAAATCACAGGTTCTCAATTTTTTTCGTTGTCAGAGGAAGCAAGACCTCACAACAGCTGTGCTTCAGAGAAGCAAACAGTGAGATCCCAGTGAAGCCAGTGCTGGAGAGGGTCCGTCGAGGGTAAGTGTGACGTCAAAGCAGATGGCGTCATCCAAAACCAGTCTTGTACACTTTGAGAGCTGTCAGATTCATCCCACAGCTATGACCGCACTGCATATACGTCGTGTTCCAAAACTCACCTTACCCTGAACAAATTAGAGAAGCACCTTGGTGAGGATATCTGCCAGTAATTCATAATGACACCTTCACAATGAAGACGCAGACAAACTAACAGAGGAATCTTTCCTCAGGTCCGGAAGAGCTCGGTCACATGACCGATTTCCTCTTTATTGAAACTAATCACTTGGACGCCAAGTGATCAGCCAGTTGCTTTGTCATTTGCTTCACAGACTTAGGTCGTTGGTTTTAGATTATATGTACAGATCAGAACAACCTGTGCAACAGATGAATAATCATCTTTCGTCAGCTCGCTGGATGATTTCTCATAAACATTTTTGTTGGCTTTAGTGAAGGCTGTTGTCCGCTGGGGGGATTGGAGCCTTTGTAGAGAAGGACTGTGCTGTGATACTTCCAGAGAGCAAACACTTCAGAAAACCGAACGTGTTTGCATGACGTTGATGGAATTCGTTTGTAGAGAGAATTTCGGTTGTAACCGTAACTTTTTCAGGTGATCTCCCCTGTGAGTGACCTTACGGAGACTTCCACTAGTTTTTCGAATGCGGTTACCTTTCAAAAGCAGTAACCTGCGAAGAGGAACGAAGGTAGTGAACAAAGCTTGTTTTCTGTGGTTGTTCCTCGGCCAATACATCACAAATCTACGTGATACCAGGAGTCACGTGAGAAGGTTATGTGAAACTCAGGAGTACATACACCTTAGTGAAAGAAAACTAAAAGCAAGGGGATAGGGGTTGAATGCGACGTACACGGGTCAAAGGGTCATGGAGTCAAGCGAGTGACATCCCTGTCAGACAATTTTGTGGGACCGGATTTTTCGCAGGCCAGCTCAACTTCAGAGATCGCACAAATTTCTTTTGGACGCAAAGTTTTGGATCCAGCAGTCGGACTCCAATCGCCTCTGCTATCGATGGCAGTCTGAATCGTACCAGTTGTGATCGGTTCAGAGGTGTCCGGTCTTTGTCGATGACAAAGACCGGCCAAATGTGACGCAATTGCACTTGATCCCGGTTTCTTCCAACTACCACTCAGAAACACGGGATTGTTTTCTCACATTCTCTCTGACAAACACCTTATCTTAGGACCCCAGAAAGAATCTCCCGGTGATATTTTCATTCCATTTTAGAGTCTCCTTTCGTGGCAGCCGGTGATAAACTAACTCCAGCAGCCGACCACTTTTTTCTCTCTCCTGTCCCAGTCCCACAGATATTAGAGTTCATGTGTAAATTATTTCAAACTCGACTTGTTTCTTGCCCCTTCCCCCCAAAGTGACTGAAGCCGAGGGACGAGAAATCCATCAACCGACTGGTAGCTTTGTCATAGGCGTGGTAGATGGTAATGCGATATGGCACAAAAACTTATCGGTGTGGTTCTCCGAAGGTCATTCCTAGAATGTACTACTTTCTATTGGCCCACCAACGAACTATTTTTCGGAAAAGGAAATATTTCTCGAAATGTAGTACTATTCCTCAAAGAAAAACTAGCAAGGTGTTATTAAGCTGAGTAGAAACCTGCGTGTGTGCGTTATTGATTTTATGTAATTTTCACCAAGTTTCTCACGATTATTGATCGACCCTTTTAGGTAGCCGCGTACGTCTAAAGTCTACAGATGCGTGTGTGTTCTGAATTTCTAATCATTTTGTGCATTGCGTGAAAACTAAAATAAAGACCACAAAATGGATAAAGTTTGTGTGTGTGTGTATTTTTGTGTATTTTTTGTGATACCAAGTTTATGTTTAAGGCAATGACCGTCCGTTTAAAAGTAACCTTTGTGCTGAAAAGTGCACCTGTCTGAGAGAGAATCCAAGAGTGAGGGCCTATCACCTTCGGCCACAACAAGATCATTGGTGCAAGAAAGCTAGAAAAGCAGTCATAATTTTGCGCCATCCACTGGGTACAGTTAATTTCGGGAATGGTTTCCTCGTCGAAAGAATATCATTGGATTGACCGGAATCATCAACGTCTTCGTCATCATCATCACCACCATCAGCTACGACAACAACGGCAACAGGAAGTACAAACCTTGCACAATTCGTGCAGTGACTTCAGATGCCACAGTTTTATTCACCGGCGATCCGTTAGAAGAGAGTTGGGCGTTGGTTGGCGCAGCTTAAACGCTGAAGTGTAAATCCAGCTATGACTCTGTGTGGTTGTTGACCTGTTCGCCGAGCTTGGTAATTTGTATGCTAACATTTCGCCACCGTCATTAGTGTGATGTTGCTGTGATATGGTAGTCAATGAACAATGGATCCACCTGAGCTGCCGGTAGTCAGCAATATATCACCATTCTCTGTGGTTCAGAGTTTGTCCCTTCAGTGCAGCAGTCAATAAAATATACCGATTTGCACGCTGAAGGCAGCTGCTTGTGAACAGAAACGTGGTGGGTTGCGCTATCGGGTCTTGCCTGGCAGCTTGTCCACCCATTTTTGTGGCCTCTGGGTCTATACTCAGCTAGACTGCTTTTGTCAACACGACAACATTTTCTGGCTTGATCTGACCTCTTTTGAACCGTTTATACTCTGTTTGTGGCTGGGTTATGCAAGACAGACGATGCATTGGCACTCGGACTGGGTGACCAAGGCAACAAAATGTGTGAATTGTTATCAGCTCGTCTATCGCGTGTGAGTTATTTCCTCCAGAAATAAATCAGCGGACCTCAGCAGTACCGGTCTGGCGCTCCCTACAAAGCGGACACCGCTTGTGAGACACTGATACGTTTAGCTTTTGTCCACCATCTTGTGCTATGACTGGAAAGACGATTTGCTACCTTTTCCTGGCTATTTTTCTTCTGTTCACTGACAAGTCTAAAATATTCGTACAGAGGTTTTTTTTCCACTTTCGTAAAACTCCATGGATCTTCCAATGAAAAGAATTCTTTCTGTCTTGAAGGAATTTTGTGTGGTGCCGGTAGGTTCTCCATACCATTTGAACTCCAGGAAGTCGAAAATCCTTTCTTTGTACAGAAAAATTTGTTGCATCGGTGTTCCTCTGGCGAAGTCCATCGGCGTTTAAAAAGATCCGGACAGCTGTGTTTTTCTAGGTCCTGTTGTCCATTGTCCTCGGTACAGATTTCATCTGCTCCGAGGAGGTGATTGCCAGCCAAAAGCGTAGAATAATGATGTCGTGTATATCGAAACTATCCCAAGTTGACATCACATGGAGCACTGGTCAGCTCTAAGCCTGCCCCACGTGGATTTGTGTTGGGCGAGATTCTGAGATTCTGCTCTGACGGATGGACTGACTGGATCTTCTTGTCACACAGCATGTATCATGTGCCCACCAATTTTAGACGGAAGATTCCGCCCAAAGCCTGTACGACTTACAATGAATGATCTATATGCAGCCACCGAACATGCGTGGCTGTTTTTTATCGTTTGAAATCAATATATTGCTGCTTGTGTTTAGTATTAGGAGTTAAGATGACAGATTCCCCAACTTCGTGTAGTGTTGGTTTCATTAATGTGACAAGGGGGTGGTGGTTGTGAGTTTTTCTTGCGGGCGGAGGTATTGTGTGCAAACGGATCCTGAACAATACTCGATAGTTCTGACCCATTTGAGAACTGGATTAGTACACTCATTCATCACACCAAACCTGCTAACAGACTGGTTTGCATTATGAAGTTCCTACCACTTACAGATAACCCATACGAATGAGAATAAAATGCGGGTTGGAATGATACGACCGTACTCAGCTGCTCCGTGTGTTTGTGTGTTTAATCTATGGTTTAATTCATTTTGGTGTGTTACTATGGCAACAGGCCTTGCACGCTCGATGCATATGACCGGAAATGGAATGGTTTTCCTGACTCAGCGCTCAAGCCTTCTCATGAGCCCAATAACAAAACCGCCAGATCCAGAGCACTCATCCGAGACGGTTAGGGGTGAGGAGAGCGGTGTCAGTAGACCGGGTGGAGAACAGACAAGCGTCAGATCTGCACTGGTAGCCAAGACAACGAGAAAAACTTAATATCAGTTTGATTACCGGAAAAAATGTCGTTCGACTCATTCATCCATAGGTTTCATTCAGTTGACTGAGCTTGGGTGTCGCCAAACCTCGCCACAGTGAAGGTGATCTCCCAACCTCCTTGCGTAGCACACGTCTGAAAATTGGTGTGGATTTGATGGGCTTAAACATATCAAATGTAACCGGTTTTCCGTTAAAAATGTTCAGAGAACACGGTCTAGAGGAGATCGTTTGAACGATAAGCCGCTGAAGTACTGTGCATTGAGTCAACCAACTCAGCCCAACGGTGCACTGTGTGAGTTACGTTGAGCGACATATCTATTAGATTGATTTTTTCTCTTCATTTAGTGGAGCAAAGCGTTTCACATCTCTACACTTATGTGTGTATACGTCCAATAGTGTTTTTTTTTCAAATTCTATTCGACCGGATCTTTAGCACATGCACTGCTGATATTGCGTGCTTTTAGGCAGATTTTAACACAATCGAGTTTGATCATAAGCCGCCGCACTTTGGTATTGACTAAATTATGCGCTGGTCTACAGCGCGATCGATTGCATACGCTTGACGGCTTAGCTGCATCGAACCCTCCCTCTTTTGCACATTTATTCGGTCCGTAACATGAGTTAAAGTGATTTCTGTGTACTTTCAGGCTACATGTCCTGTCGATTCGCTATAGACTGCACCACAACCAGTTGGTTCGGGCTACCTGAGAGACAATATTTGAACTTGGACCATTTTGTTGAAAAGTATGTAGGAAAGCCCCACTTAGGCACTCTCCGAACTGTCGAAGCGAGAGGATCAAATCCAGCTGACATCTATGTTTGGTGCGAAAGACTCGCGTCTACCTGAAACAACGATATCGCAGCAACATCTGTCAGCGATCACTTTTCCGGTGTGCTCGCTTGCTATTCTACCAAAGTGTAATTCATTAACTCTTAGCCGAACTACAGTGGTCTCTCTAAAATGCTCGCCTCCAGATGAGCGCATTCAAGGGGCTAACCGACTGCTCATCGTTGACACTGATATCCTTTAATTATGGCGATAAGTCGAGCAACTGAAAATACCTAAATCATTTCATGCTCGTAGCCTATTCGGGGGAAACCACTGTATTTCGACAGCTTTTGCAGATAACTCTCGTTTATACTGCACCACAAGCTGAACTTTATTTCCAACCTAGTTCCCAGCTCCGAAACCAGGACGAAATTCAGAAAATTCCATTAACTTTCACAAACACGATAGCAATTAAAACCATTATCGATTATTCTACTTTTTTCTCACTTAAACCAAGTTGTATACGTATAACAGCACAATTTCATGCTACACGTCTATTAATAAAACATGTATCTGTCTCCAAGTGTTTGTCGGCCTGTCTGTCGTCCCTATATTACTGTTGTTGAGGCATGCGCACACGCGTTTAGAATCTGTGGCACAAGGAAGACATTCCAAAAATGACTGCGGAAACCTTTTTTTGTCAAAAAAAACTGCCACTCTTACTATTTTACTTGGTGCGAGAGAACCCAATGTCTCAAATGTTTACTCGGCATCGGTTTCGAAAGGAAGTCTCGCACATTCTTTAGTGAATGTGTGTGGCGTCTGTGTTTGGGGGTGTGCGGACCAGTTAATGCGTTTGATGCATTACTCATGTGGACGATTTGGGCGGGGGGTTGTCACGTCAACCAGACCCACATTTTTGCTCAGTTCCTGGGTCCAACACAAGTCGAACACCTGTGGCATAAAACAACAACAGTTAAGTAACTTCGACCGCCTTTATTCAGAAAACCGTGAACCAATAAACAGCTCAGAGGCAGGACAAATCTACTTGATGTGCGAAACTTCCTTCTGACTGAGAAGTCGTCAGTCGAAGAGCCGGTCAACAAGTGACCACGTGATGTTGTTTTCGTTATTTAACGAAGAGTGGCGCTATGCCCTGTCTAAGTGAGAGCTAATCACACTGCTGATCAGCCACTCGTGACCAAACGGTTAAATGTTAAACCACTGCCCGGAAGGTTGCGGGTTCGAGACTCCCTACTGGAGTTTCGTGAGATGAGCATTGCAGATGATTCCCAAGAAGGATGAAACAGTTGTCTCAGCTTTTCAGCATAGATTGACTTCCCTGACAGGATAAAATCTCTATTGAAAGAGTAAACAACCACATTTTGGGAAGTTTTAGTCTGATCACATGGGTGGTTTTACACAATAATGAAGTGCACTGGAAAACTCCGAAATGGAGTCGTCCCACTACATGACCTTGCTTATTGATTGATTGTTGCCGTGGTTTTCAACCACAGATCAGAGCACAGCAGCAGCAACAACAACGTCCATACATACACGTGGTACACCTGTCAATCACTGGTCTGATAATTACGCGTCAATAACCTGAACAAGACGGGCATTATGTTGAACCCCTCCTCCACACGGAGTTTGGGGGTGGTTCTGATAAACAGAACGCACCTGCCAACTACCCCGCATCCGGTATATGACCGTTGCCATACCCCATACCTCTTGGTTCCGCCCGTACCTTTCCACTCCTCAAAATAATTCAGGTGGTCCCAATTATTTGTTTTTCTCTTCCTTTGTGTGTGCACAACCACAGCACAGGAAGGTATACACTGACAGGACTGGCCACTCATCCACCGGGTGTACGCGACATTGCCTCGTACAACATAGCTGTTGTAAAGTACCGCTCCAAAGGTAGGCGCATGATCATGTGATGCGTGAGCCAGCGGCATGCCGACAGACCAGCCGCCTGTGGTCTGTATAATGGAGGCACGAATGGCGGAAACCATTGCATGCCTACCTGCCTCTGACCCATGTTCACTCACTCGTTTCACTCCAATTCATGAATACCACTCATTGCATTATTCACTGGCATGAATGTTTTCAAGAATGACCCATTCGGACAGACCATCTCTTAACCTATGGACGTCATTGATAAGCTTCGTGTCTGGTTGTGTGACTCGCCAACGAAAAAAAAACAGATTTTAACACGAAATGCGTGTTATCAAGCTAGTGAACACGTCACATAGTAGAATGAACAAAAGAAACGCTGGTTCAATCGGTTCACGAAGAATCGTGTGCTTTAAGACCTATTATGCCACGGATTGTTGTTATCACACCGTGACACAAAGCATAGGTGCCTACCCCCCACCCCAAACTAAGCATGTGCGCGCGTCGACTTTGTGCGTGAGTTGGCCTGTCGACAGAAGAGCTGGGTTGGAATAATGACATGGCTGTCTTATCAGTAAATCAAACGTATGCATGAATCAAGATTTTAACCATATTATGGTGATCTGTGTCCACAGAGGGCGTGGAGTTTGTGATATGAATGAGAACTTGGACGTTTTCTGACCCGACTTTTAAACATTATGACCCGTTCGGCCTTTCAAATCGATGAATAGGTTTACAGTAAGCTACCCCCCCCCCCTGTTCAAAGTCGCTAGACAAGAAAATACTTTCTAAACAACACGTATGATTAGGTAGTTTAAAGTTATTCGTATGTCCCCAGGTTTATACAGTCAACGGGTCGTAAGATAGTTGTACTAAGAGTCCTGCCGAGTGACTGCGGGACACATCATGGGAAAGAGACGGCAACAAATTGTTTGGAGCCTGACCTGAATCGTCACAAACCTCTGCATTAAAGAATACCCGAGCAAAAGAAAGTGTTACTTTACAGCTTCGCATAATCTCGACAGTTGAAAGTAACGACAAAACAGCTCCTCTCAAGCCACATTTAGGCAACCTGCTGGTAAAACTTGTGGAGAATTATTTTTTGAGAACTTTTCATGCAGTTGCCAATGCAAACTATCTGAAGGGAGCTAGCCTCTGTGTTCTTTTCTATATCCACCAGTATGGTATCTCCAAACTGGGCTATGCTTGGTCCATGTGCTCCCCGAAGAGGTTTATCGGATTCACTAGACATGTGTGCGGATGGGCCTGGAGCGAACAGATGCCAACAGACCCGCTGGGGTGGAATTCAGCCAAGGATTCCTCGTGTGTAGACCACCACCAAATGATGTTCAAGGGTTTGTTGATGACCTGGTGTAGGCTTGCAATAAATTGATATTGACGTTCGCCAGAAATTTCGTTTCTGAAAGAGCACTGTACCTCAGTATGAGTATGATATTTCCTCGAAAATCACAGTTAATACTTCAATCCATCCTCGCCAACTTGGTCGCCCTAGAAAACCAAAGAGCGGTCCCAGGTGTGACTTTAATTCAAGTCCATCAACACACTCGTATGCTAAATTCTTGTCACTGAAAGCCCAAGTAGCAGGTGGTCCCTTGTTCTAGTTTTACCTAGTTCGTGCGTCTTCATAGTTGGAGATTCAGTGGGCTTCAGACTGGATGCTTAATTAATTGACTAAGTTCCTCTAACCGTAACAACGTGGATCGTAACATCCTATTTACAGATGCATTTATCCCTAGCCGTAGGTGGTTGGGAGATTTGCGGAATTCCCATTCCCATTCACATCACATGTTCGTTTGAAAGTTCTCCTCTTGTCCTTCTGCAGCTGTTCCGGTGAGCCGAGTCCACAACAAATGGGGGGGGGGCACTGGATTCCAGCTCATCTCCTAGTAAAGCAGGACACATCTCTGGACACCTGACATGTGAGGACAGCATGTTACAATTACTCCACAGCGAACGCTCGGTGCACCTGAAGTGCCATAGTTTCACGCTTGAGCGATGTGACTGGTTTGCCCGACGTCTCGAAAGGCAATATTTATCCCATCATGCCTATATTTCTGTTTATTTGCCAATGTGAGCCTCCACCAACTGTAGGTTTATCAAGAGTTCACAGGTGATCCAGTGGATCAACAATTCCACGCTTACTACCTTTGATGAAAGCTAATCTCATCTTCCTTTATGTTACGTATTAAAACGTACAACACAAGTTCTGTCAATCAGTGGGGTTCTTGGTAAAAGAGGATGGCAGAAACTGAGGCTTGTTTGAGACTTCTCAGCAGCTGGGTCTTGGTCAGATTCAGTGAAGTAACCCAGAAGCACTGAACAGCACAAATTGCTCCCAATGGCCCCAGCGGCTCTGCGGTGTTCAATTAAAAAAACACTCAGGATTCCCGATGTACTACCTCCACCTCTAGGAGAGAGTCAAGACCTTGTATACAATTCTCTCGAAGAGATTCAAGTTCCAAGACATTGCAGGTAACTCTTGCTCCGTAATTGGGGGACCTCTGGACTGGTATGGCCTCTGTGTCAGAAAATTCCTTCAGATCACTTGGATGAATCTAGCCCGACAATCACCTAATTTCAGAGCCGCGCATAAAAACCTGAATACTCAAAAATGAGCCAAGACATGTGTTTGCAAGGACTGAGAGTGTTGATAAAGTTTTCTTTCGATTTCCTATTCATCATATCAGTTTACAAGTTTTAGGAAGCACACTGCAAAACCGTGTTAACCTGGAGGTTCGTTGTCAGACTGGATACGTTTATGTATCGTTTAAGCGGTTTACAGATTAGTGCGAAACTTCTGGGCTGAAAGATTAATCCCGATCCATCGATATCATCGGGACCGAAACTTTGCCAGGACAAAAGAGAAGAGACACCGATAAAATGATAAAAAGGTACAGGACTGCCAAGCCCACCATTCACAGACCAGATTCACCAACTTGTGGTTGTGTGCGCCTTCAATTCGTAATTCTGGTGCCGCATAATTGGACAGCCTGATGGTAGTAATGTTTTTAGAATCTGCAAGGAATTTTTTCGTGTACAAAATTGCTCAGAATGGCAGTCCTCCACCCTGTCGACCGAATTCCAGACCTGAGCTTGGAGACATTGTGTATACATGCACGCTCACATACACACACACACAGCCTTTGGAAAAGATGTCAGCTATTCACAGAACTGGAAGACCTCTGCAAGGTACTCGCTAGTCTCGGTTCGACCCACTGTGCATAGAAGAACCATTAAACTTGAGAAGATAAAATAGTTTGTGAAATTCCACTCGTTGGCAAGCGAGGAAGCGAGTGACTAGACATTCATTCATCACATTGCAGCGAGCCCTAGAGCATATAGACGAATTCGGAATGAGCAGGGGTTATTTACTTTATTCAATGGCTAGTTGGATAGTGAGTTTGAGGCCAAAAGTGATGCCGATGTAACACAATTTCCGGAAAAATGTGATTGGCATTCTGTCTGAGTATGAGTTCAAATTCATTCAGGGTTGTGTGTGCGGCCCGGTCAAAAGTTTCGGATGGATTTTACTGTTGTCTAGAAATCTTCCAGCCAATAAATTTGGAATTGAATCGAACCGTCCTCAAGTTTATTGTAGTCTGGTACAACGCATGAGAATTCAAACGACTTTGACATATATTTCATACTTCAACCAAGTTTGTTGGACCAATTAGTGGTTTTAGCCCGGAAGGATACTCACACTTGCCGATGGGTTCGGTTCCCACGAATTTCCGTAACACTGACGTCCCTCTATCGTCCCCTGTCAGGGGACGAGATAGTTCGGACGCGAGCTCAGACCTGATGATTCCTTTGTACAACTCCATTGTTCGGTTTGGTTTGGACGACCCTTCTGAAGGAGGGCGTTTTCAAGAGAAAACATTTCTGTTGAAGGGGGAATGTTGATCGCGCAGAATTTCATGGCCATCATTGTCATTGAGAGAAACACCACGGTGAGGACGCTCGCAAGCCAATCTAAATCATACACAGCGTCATGAGTTTGTCATTAATCTTTCAATAGCAGTTGAGAGTTCCTCGCAATCTGGGATTCAAGCTTATGAGGTTTAAGGAACCTCCGTTTGCAATGAAGGTTCTTGATGTAAATATCCTCCGACAACGGATAGTTAGGATTATGAGATCATGTTAAAATTGTGTAGAATATGTAATCTATTCATTAGTGAGGAAAAGCTCACCAGTTGTCCACTGTAGTGGTTATTTTCCCTGTGCGACAACTGATCAAAAGGGATACCCTATTCCCACCCCCCCCATATCATGGCTGCTGAATTATACTTAAGAACATCCAACACAACAGATTTTCGAATGGTATGAAATTGCGGTTCCGATTTTTATGTTCCTTACTCAGTAACTGATGACTTGAAGTTTTTCTTAAACCATTTTCTGAACTTGTGGTTAGTTACTGGATTCGAGTAACTTTGCTCACTGAAGTAGTGGCCGCGTCGGGGTAGTGAAGGCATGTGTCATGGGATTGATTCTGCTGCATCCGATTGGAGACCCTCCAAGCTCTCGGAATTTATGTCGCTGGGATGCTGAAAAGTATTCCAAATTTTAATTTCCCTTCCGAAGAGCAACAGCTCAGTATATCTCAAAACACTACTAATGCAACTGGATATTCAGAATTCAAGCTGACGGAGAAAATGCTTCGGAAAATTACGTGAGTGATCGAAACTCGTTCAAACTAATCGTTTCTCCCGCCCTTCCAGCCTTCCTGAGCTTGAACCAAATTACTCAGTCCACAGACCGTTAGTCTATTTTTAATGACCAGCTCACATATTAGGTCACGTGAACACCTCAGATAGAAACGGTTCACGTGACCTCGGTCGCTAGATCAGACCACGCGCGTCAGAGGCAGAACTCAAGGTAGTTAATGGAAGGCATCAAGTCTAAAAGCCGCCGTCACCGGAAGTGTGGGACATTGATTGTCCCCACAGTGTTTCTTTCATTCTCCGCGTGTACACTAGGCCGTACAAAAAGCCGGTCAATCATTCCATATCGATTAGGACTTATGAATTATTGAAAAGTGGGGATTTGGTAAGGACTGTGGTTGAAGACAAGTCCTACTCAATGGTAGTTGGTGGGCAGCTAAAGCAGCATACATGAGTCACCTGGTGTGGGATTGTGGACTGAGGTACTGCTTTTCTTCTGATGACAAGTAACGAACTTAAACAAGCTGAGATTTTTGGTTGGTACGGTAGACATAACGGGTGAACTAACAACAACTTACTGTGTCCGGCGTAAGTTGATTAACTGAGATATAGGTGTAAGGTAACAAGCTTATCCTACAACAATGTAAAAAACGGGTTGAAGATAACCTGTGAACTCTCGTGATTTGGTGCCCTTACCGTCGAATCGATACGAATTGGGTTATTTTGATGTGGAGGGATTTTTGACCGTGACCATCACTCTTGGTTTCCGTGATCCAAACTCAGCCTCGTCATGTCATCGTAGACTACAGTACCAATGTGGGCACGAATAGGTTTTGAAAGGAGAGTCAACTGAATCCAGGTGAGTCTCTCGTTTATGGTGGTCCGCTTCAACCAGGCCGTCTCATGTTTCAGTACGATATGCGAGGCATCACAGTACGTTGTTGTCTAGACGTAATACACTACATAAAAGGTAAACGGAAACTCGGGGACTGTGCCTACCTAACTGGCCCCAAGAAGTGCGGGACCGGTCGTGGGCTGTCGAAGAGTAGTGCATTACGAATATACATGTATCGCAGCACATTCAGTTGCCTGGAAACATCACAAACGAGAGATTCAGCTGGGTTCCAGGTGAGCCTCTCGCAAAACCAAATTTGTTTGCAAATGAGTGTATTTCGCTAATTCCGTGCATTTTGATTTCAAGTAGAACATAAGGTTGACTGAAACTCGGGGACTGCGCCTACCTGATGAGCCCCAAGAAGGGCGAAACCGGTCGTGGGCTGTCGAAGAATTTTCAGCAACCTTATGAGTATTGCATTACGAATGTGTGGATTTATTACTGGGCTACGTTTTGCCTTTGACGCAAAATCGTCGTCAGGCCGATTGACTTGTTTACAAGACTGGTAGGGGGACAGATAAGCGAGACCTCTTCTTACTGGCACCTGAAGTCAGTGTTAGGCACTGGCCACAAGATCTTGTCTGTTAGGTGGATTAAAACCAATGAACTGGGGAACCTTACGAAAATGTGAGTCAGGTCTAGGGTCTGATTCTTCTTCATTTCACGTGAAGACTACTTTTGAGTGTCGTTCACAATTTTTTTGAGATATGTGGGTGGGTTAGTGTTAGGACAACTGAATAAAGGGAAGGGATTACATGAATTCGAGTCGGGTTGGGATTTCTGCAGATGATTTCACTGGATTGACAACCACACACTGCCATGTATCTAGTCGGTTATTTAAAACCGATCTCCATATGTTCTCCAGCTCCATGCAGTCTATTCTGTTCAAGCTGTGATACGTAGTGAAGTCCACTGCCCCGGCCATCAGCCGCTGTGGTCGGGGTCCCGTAGTTCCCGTCACACTGTCCAGGTCTATCCCGTGTCCTATGTCTAACCTGTATCCCACCATCACCGACCCCTTGACCAGCGCCTGATATTCGTAAGCATTTCTCAGTGGCTTGTTAATTATTCTTTTGCGTTCACCAAATCTGGAGTTTGGTTCCCTAACTCCCTACTGCAAGCACCTTAGTGTAGTCGTCGAGCTTACTTTTCTATACGCAGTCCTTGATCCTTTCAACCGGTAGGCCATCTTGCAATTGTACCAATGCTGATCTCAAACTTTTCACTTTCTGGAACGCTACTATGATGTTAGATGTGTTTAGCATCCTGCGTATCGTACGGCTTGATGGCCGTGCCAATCCATTCCCTAGTGGGTCTTGATACCGGGCACAATACCCTTTTTGGTTTCGTCTTAAGTAAACTCACTGGGTACTCCGTGTTTGTTTTGAATGAATTCACTTTGGGCGGCGAATTCGCTCGGCTTGTCCTGTACACAGCACTCTGACTCCGCTATAAATTTAGGAGACAGTACTAGCGTACACCGATTCAAAATAGGCGGACGTATGATTTAAGAGGGCATATTTACCTTTTACTTTCTGATAAATGGTAATTTTCAGTTTTCCATAAACTTTGTGCGTCAGAAAGGAAGGGGATATTGCATCCAGTATTGGTCCAATAGAAGGATTACCTCCAGGTTGTTGGGACTACGTACTTCATATATATATATATATATATATAAAGCATTCCGCTTTGCGAATCGAGTTACCGAGTCCGCTTACTCCAGTATTCTTCCGCCCACCAACCATACTAACTTTTTCACTCCAGCTTTCGTCGGTCAAACTTAACTAGCAACGATCGAATCCTTAGTCGCAACTCCAAATCTCGGAACAAACACAGTATTCGCAATAAACACTGCGTTCACTATATGCTTTGTCAGAAATTACTGGCGCCCTGTGCAATCTGTTTGTTTCAAAGTTGGTGCATATTTATCCAGTCGCAAATCGATGCTTCCATCGCTATCCACCATAACGACAACATACCGACCACCAACTCTTTCACATGTATGTTATATGTGCAATTCCATTCATTCATCCATCCATCTATCTATCTATCGCACAATTCACATTAGATAAACAATGCATGAATTAGTGAAAATCCTGGTCGGTCTAAACGACCCAGAGACAGTTTCTCATCAACTTTCACCAAATTCCGGCAGAGTTCGAATGGTCCATGCACGCGCTTGTTATTATTAGCTTACAGGATTCACATGAAAATGAACGAGTGACGGATATCAGTAACTCGCTGCCTGGTTAGCTGGCTCGCTCGCTCAACCGATCGGTCGCTTGTGTCGCACGCAATCGATATGGTGACACACACGCACCGTTTGCACGAACGCACGCTGACACAGCCGCACAGACACGAGCGCGTACATGAAGCTGCATTATCACTCACACCCGGTCATCACAGGTCAACGGAAATAAAGTTTTATTGAAATTCACGTAAACAGATAGGTACACTTTTAGTTTATGCAAGTGTCTGTTTGCCAGGAACTTAATGGTCTGTAATCTGATCCACTAGTTAACTTGGATCAGCTTCTAAAAAAGAGAGCACTAGATTATGTTTTGATTTGAGGAGGGTACTGACTTCTGGCAGCGATGAAAAAACTATACTTCACGTCTTTATTGATGAAGCAACTGGTATACAACATTTCCGAGACTTAGTTGACAGCCAGTTACAAGGCCCCCTGAGGGAAGTCGAACCTTGGTTGTCCAAAGACAAGATCACGATGTTATCTACAAGGCTATCCGGTAAGAATACCCCTGGTGCTAGTAGTCTGTATCGAAGCCATGGCAATCCAAACCCATCAAATTAATGAGAGTTTCTTTTTCACTGATATCTCTCCAAAGTCAGGTCACACTCTACCATTGTCAATTTCCCCGTTCTATCGTAACTGGGGGCAACAGTTTAGTCATTCATGAATGCACATTTCGGTATCGAACGTGAGGACGTTTGGAGCAACAGAGAACGTCAAGACCAATAGAGAACATCAACCAGCACCAGTAGCGATTTTGCTACACATTTCTATCTAACCTATCTCGCTGAATGTCAAACGGAGAAAGTGATAGGGGAAATCGGGCTGGCTTTGGACCCTTTTTCATCCTATCGGGTGTTTTCGATGTAACTTACATAGAATTCGCTGCAGTGTGACACTGGTATTGATAAGAGTGAGAAGGAGAAGGCTCATACTCCTGAGTCTGTTGCTGGTGTTTGCCGATGGTCGAGATGAAGATGACGATGATCTGAATCCTTGCCAAACGCGTAGCTAGAACTTTAACAGCCTAGTCCATCTGCCACTGTCATGCAACCACCTCTGTCAACCTTGCCCTGTCCTCCCACGGAAACAAACACGACGACTTCAAAGGTGCAACTTCCTCTGGCGACTGTGCTGGTAATTTCTCATCAGCTCAAACAAATCCATGAACCTACTACTGTAGACGCTCGACTTTTACTTCACTGATCCCACCATTCTTACTATTTCCACAATCATATAACAAACCAATACAAATATATTCAGGTGGAAACTACTTCAAGTTGCGTGCTACTGAATAGCAGATTTCAGCGACCAACACATTGTTTGCAACATCACGGAATCCTTACCACGTCTATCTACCAAGGTTTTTTTTTATCACCGATATCCAGCGAACCCCAACCTACCCTCAACTTTCCTGGCCAATGTGAACAGACGTAGCAGCATAAAGAGGATTCCGAAATTTTGGTGTGGCACGAATCACAAGTACCAAAAATCACTATGGGGGGGGGGAGGGGAATCCACACAACCAATGTACAGTCCCGCATCAGCTAGTTGCCCAAAGGAAACTAAACCAAAAACAGCGTTACTGACAAAGCAGAAACAGACAATTCATGCCAATGGTTATTTAATCTGGATGTCAGCAACTTGACAAGCAAAAGATAAATCTGTCCAATTAGTCATATTCGGGGAGTGCCAGGATAGAAATTGACGTCCGAACCTTGGTGTGCCTCTTTGGGGCAGAGATGTTTTGTGATGTGCGGATTTTGCCCAAAGAAATAACTTGCGTGCATGTGTGCGCACATGCTTGTTGTCAAGCCCAACGCCGGATCGGCTCTGTTACAATGGAATGTGGGCCGATCTTCGAGCTGAGCCCTACTGACAAGGGGCAATCGTTCGAAAGAAAACATAACACACTTTTGACGTTAGTACCGCAATAAATTGTCTATTACTCTATTTGTGATGAATTATTCTGCCTTTTGATCAAATGTGAATGACTTTGCATACCCACTTGTAGCAAAATTGTGTGCTTTTAGAGCAGTTACGTAGGTTCCTACGTTGTTTAGCGCTTTATGGTATATAGTGTGTAGCCGATTTGGTTGGGAAGCCACATCACCAGTATAACCGTTACAGTTTTTGTAAACGTTATCATAACATGTGGAGGCTGTCACATCTGGACACCTAACACAGCCTTGATTTAAAGCCTACAAGTTCACATATTTCTGCCGCTGCTGGTTCTTATCGTATATCTCTCAGTGAAAGCTACAACCCGCCTGACCCTTGTTAACGATACCACGTTTGTGTACACAGAGTTAGTGATTTGATCTAGTCAACCCAGCATGAGAACCACCGGGGGTGGGCTTATTCAATATTGACTTCTGTTCATTTACTACTGTTGTTCCAGCTGGTGTTCCACTGTTTCCCGGAGTTCCATCTCCTATGATGAACATGTTCTCATCACCCACGCCTTATGCAAATGCCCAGTCTTCCACCCACCCGACCTCAACTAATCAAGTTAATTGTGAGGCAACCGGACCGTTAAATCTGAACATAAATTCAAGTCTACAGGACAAGAAATTTCACTGGCCACCCGCAACTATCAAGACAGACTCCTCTGCAGCCGATCCTGGTGGTTTTTTGACACAGTTTCCCGAGGCCATGTCACTATGCAATCCATTGAATGGTCTGCCTTCCAAAAGTTCCATGTTAACTTCTACCGACCCAAAAACGAAGGCTTCAGAGCGTGGGATGCCAACAAATATGAAGCCAGAAACAAATGTCTACGATCCGTTTGCATTTGGAGTACAGTCGTCGCAGACAGATATCGATGGCGTTAGTCAAGCGAAACTTGAAAGTCCTACTGGAACTTCCTTTGAGCAAGGTGAGTACACGCTGTTCGTTTTTTCCACGAGTTCCGAGCTATCCAGATTGAAAACTTGTCCATGGCTGCATTAAAAGCTATCGTTCAGCTGTAGCACCCTTTCGGTGCCTAACTGCCATGCCACCAGAAGGAGGTACGAGGGATGGGATACTGCCAGGTTGCTCAAACCTAAACAGGGGAAGTCGAGAGGCAGAGGTCGGGTTCGAACCACGGACCTTCCGGTCAGTAAATTCGCGCCCTATCCACTGAGCCATCTCGCATTAATTTCTATATCGGTGACATTTCTGTCCAGTCTAAGCCGTTTACCGAAGTGACGTTTAAGCAATCAGCTGTTGACTGCCGCTGTTGACTGTCCCACGTACTCTAGCACATGCAATATGGCACCTGGTAATTGAATCTAGGGGGAAGCGCATGCTCCTTAACTGAAGACAGCTAGCTCATTTGGGAGTTGCCTTGTGCTAAACAAGAACGACGTGACGGAAGCACTTCTGTTTTACGAACCGACTGATTCTTGCATCAACAGGCCGCAAGCAAAAAGGTATTTTTGCAGTTAGAAACATCAGATTAGCTTTGCTGAGATGAGTCCAGAAATTCACCCCAGCAATAGCAATATAACTAATTTTTTGTCGGATGGCTGAGGGGGCCATTGCTTAAATAACTCTTTCATTATCCGCGATTTTTCATTAGCTTCACGCTGCAGTTTCGTCGTATTCACCATCTCGGCCTCTTGGATTCAGCTAGATTTCGGGGGCGGTAATCACTGCTTAACACACAGCACAGCAATACATCGCTTGGACTTCCGTAAACAGCTTCTTTTCAGCTGTGCGCCGAAAGATACGAATTGAATGTCTGCTGACCCACACCGTTCACAAAATTATGGAGTGCAATTAAACCAAGCGGAGGCTGCGTTGGCAGAGACCTCTACAGATTTATGGGCGTGGGCTGATCTCTCCACGGTTCGAGGTTGTATGACCAGAAGTCGCTTGTTTGGAAAAGACTCACTCAAGTTTGCTCAGCAAATTCTCCCTCTTTCTGTTTGCAAAATAGGCCCTTCAGTGACCGTTGTTTTTGTCATGTTGAAAAAAAACCCCGGATGTAATTGATCTGACTGGTTTTGTTAGCTACAATGAGGTCGGTTCCCAGAACTTCGCTACTGTGAGCATCTCCTTCATTCCCGGATAAAATTGCGCCCTCCCAACAGCACACTAGGATGCTATGGCACTTGACGGTAGCCCTTATAGGTCTAGTTTAATTGTTCTCATCTTGTCTAGTGACGGAAAAGTAGTTTTCTGACAAGATTTCATGGGCTGGTTGTCCAGCAGTCTTACAATACGTTTTGTTTTACCCAGTCAACTCACGAGCGTCGAAAAAAGAACAGCTGACTACCGATGCTCGGCCATCTTTTTGCCATGATTGTCCATGGAATTCCGGATCTTTTCACCCTCGTGTTCGCACCCTCAGCTCAGCGGCACGACCATACATTGTTAGGGGTTGTTGTGTCTCGGCAACCACACCATTGCGGATCAGTTTAACCTCCCCTGGTCTACTGAATGTGTGGGTGAAACCTGGATCAGCCGTCTATCACGTCTTGGGGACGGTATCATGTTCATCCAGGTTAACCACGTGTGTTAGCAGCATCCACATCAAGGGCGTTACATGAAATGACAACCCACAGTTAGCTCTGCTGTGCTAGCCTCAATTCCATCTCTCTTGCCCGATTAGGCGTGTTGTTAGTGTTCTAGCGAGTGTCATGATTTTTAGTTGATTCCTTTTTGATAGTCACGCCAAGGTAAATCAGCCGAAGGTTCACGTGGTCTGCTGGACCTGTTAGGAAGCAAACGCATTGCGTAATTTCACACAGCCGCTTGTCAGGTCTTTCCAACCCTACTAAACTGGGGTAACAAACCAAGGATGTTAACAGTGCTTCGACCAATCATTTTCGAGGATTTCGAAACCGCGGTTCATTATCTGTCTATGGCGATTCATCCTTAGAATGTTAGTACTGAGATTTCTACCCCATGAGATTACAGTGAGGTTTTTGAAATTAGTACACTCTCTAGAGACTTGGTAGACAGATAGTGAGCCCCTAGCCGTTCGCTCCGAATGGATTTTCGCTTCTTGGAGCACCAATAAGCGTTTTATAGTTCTTACTGATGGTATTCATCGGGATGATCTGGTTTAGGCATTTACATCTCCTTCTTCACTGCATTTGCAGGAACATTTGACGACTCTTCCACAATGGATATCAACTGTCCTTCAAACCTAGATGACGGTTCGGACGACCCTGCCATTCCTTCCAAACCGGCCGTGAACCCAATCCGAAAATATAGTTCATTTGAAGAGTGTGGTTCTCCAGCTTGTCAAAGTTCCGCACTGCGTGAACACTATCACTGCAAGAGCTGCAACAAGGTTTGTTTCTTTATGTCTTCAGTCTACTCAGTCGATTTACCAGTAAAAACATCGCTTGCACAAAATTTATCCCCATTGAATCGCTGGTCATTCTCCCGTTTGATTCATAGCAAAGGTTTCGTTCGTCTCGTGTCGCATAATGCCTTTTTCAGTGCACATTGTCGCTAGGGTGGCTGCTTTCGCCACAGTGCTCACATCCTCCGAAGTTGTTCTGAGTTTCATCTCCTTTCTTATCGCACCAGTTGACCAATAACTAGATTAGTTCAGTTGCAAACAGTGGTCACCTATGACGTAGGCATAGTAAAGGCGTATCACTTGGTCTACAGGGTCGCGTGTACCAGATTACAACAAGGGTTGTTTTGTTGTATGGTTGTGGGCCATGGCCTCTGCGGATAGGTGCTATCAAGCGCCTTCAAGTTTTGGAACACGGATGCCTCAGAAATGTTGCTGGTATCGGATGGTGTCAACGGATTTTTAACGAGGTAATCTGAAAAAGGGTATCTGTTTGCGCAGCTGGTCGAGGGAAATATCCAGTACCACCAACTGTGGTGGCTCGGCCATGTTCTAAACATGCCGAAGCATTGTCTACCGAGATAACTGTTGTTCTCCATGCATCCTTCAAGGTTCCATACCGAAAAGTGGATAATATATGAATTGACAGAAGGGTGCGGAAGAGATAACAGGGAGGTTGGTTGTTGTTGGTGTGGTCCAGAATGGGATCCCCATGAGGGGAGCCCTCTTGACCGTGACTGGAGTCATTGCAAGAAATGGCGGCCAATAGATATCAGTGGACTTCGTGCTGTCACTTCCTTTCCAGATTGTCTGACTGAGCGTTTGGAGGTTTGAGCACCTCAGAATGTTTGAGGTAAGCCAGCACCAGGTCCACACCCACTGCTTTCTTTTCTTTTCACTCTAAGGCTTTAAATATAATTAGGCAAAATTTTTGGTTGTATGGCAGTGAAGCATCAGTGTCAACAATGCCGTCTCCGATGATGATGATGATGATGATGATGATGGTGATGCTGATGGGTGGCATAGTTGAAAGAAGTCGGCAATCATTCATGCCGATGCAGACAATAGGTACAGTGGCGATTACATTCACCGTGCGCCTCACGGGTTACGCGATAGCCTGCAGCATGTATTTGCGACTGTCTGTTTTGCCTTTGACAAAGTCGAACTTACATTGGCCTGATCTTTATCTTGTCTTCTGTGTGTTTAGCTCATTATTCGACGTGAGGAGATGATTCGACACGCAAAGTGGCACCGGAAACGGGAAGAAAGTTTGCAGTACGGATTCATGCGTTACAGTCCCAGCGATAATTGTGCCGTCCCCGAATGCGTACATAACGGCCGGCAGACGCACTACCACTGCGTAAAACCAAACTGTACAAAGGTTAGCCATTTTTATCATGGGTGATCGGGTTTTGCTATGGTAACGATTCTTCCTTTGGTTGTTTTGGACCACGTGGATTACTCAATCAATCAACTTACGCTTCGTCCTCCGATTAAGCATCCGGTTTTTACGAGGAGATTCCCGAGAACCTCACCATTTCGACTCTGTTATTTGATATAGTCTTATCGATCAGGTACATGTGAGTCATTCATCGTTTATGCATCACTATTCCGACTTGGATGTAGGCAGTTTCCACCTCTTGCTCCGACTTGCTTAGCAGTCGCACCCGGATATGACAAGCCGACGGCGCACACCTATGACCTCACCGCTTGCACAGCCCATTCCCGAGTGCCCCACAGCGGAATATCGACTACACACACACCCACACCCACACATACACGCAGACGAGTGTGAGGGTAGGGCCTTATCAACACCACCATACTTTAGACACACCCATTGTCGGAGGCCAGAGGTCACTGGCGTAGACGCACACTCACCATGGCAATGGTTATTCCACATCTCAGAGGTTTTCAAAGCGTTTCGTTCTTTTAGTTCACAAATTTAGTCAGGACTTGGGTGTGCGATGCCTTTGTCTCTGCTTAGGTATGCGTGCACAACTCGGGTTCAAGAGTAACGTGCACACAGATGTGCAAGCACCCAACCACATAGGCGTGCACACACACGCACACACTTGACATCATCACAAGCAACATTCTGCAATCGCATTTGGTAATCAGGTAACCAGGCCGCCAGACATGGTTGTTTTCACCCAAATTTCTTGGTTTTCATGTCTAGTCCGAGTTTGCCGTGCGCATCACTGCCGGTACTTTACAGTTAGGGGGCGGACTACAGCAAGGTAACCAAAGCGATTGCAGTAACCAAGGCACCAAGGATTTATGCGCTCGCACGTGCCTCAGAACTGGCTGACCGGGAGGCTTTGGTTTGGTGGGAAGGAGGGTGGAATGGTTTTAGGTGATGTTCTTCTCTTCATTGCCACCGCAGCAGTTGTTGCCGTCATTGACGTTGTTATTGTCAGTAGGAACGATTCCAGAGATACGATGAACGGTTGATATGTGGCGTAAAGACAGCACGGAACAATGTCAGCGAGTTTGCCCGGGAGTTGTTACGTGTGCGGATTCCCCTGGCACTTCCCCTTTCCATCCGATACACACAAACGTGCGCATGTTGTCATTGAGGCAATCGGTGTCGAGATGTCTAAGTCCGATCTTTCGGAAACGTGTTTTTATGACGACCGTCAAGAGGGGAAATTTATGAGAAAGCTCTCTCTCCCTGTGTTGCGGAATGTGTGCACATGTGTATGCGTATACGCGGCCACTCATATGCTTTTAGCAGGGCAAAAAATTATCAGTGCCACATAACTGCATGTTCAGATTTCCAGTTGTTAGCTAACACCGTCCTGATTGCGGGATTACGGACTGGTTGGTTCAGCACAGATCTAAAGGCGGTCAGCCGAAAAGGAATGCGACGCTTACATCCACTGGTCAGCTGGTTTTGTGGACAACGGGCTCCAGTATGAGAACCGAAATGGGAAGATAAATTGAGGTTGTTGGTGAAAAAAACAACAGCGGGAAATGTTAGCCGATTATTCTCCTCATATGGAGTTTGACTGTTAAAAGTTAATCTTATACCTAGGTAGCTGACCAAAGTTTGTGTAACTGCTGTTTTTTCGTCAAGACTCAGAAATCCCCGCACCCAGAAAATGACGTATGATACTTTCAGCTGAAAATTCGCCAGTGATGTCCAAAACATTTGTGAGTCAGATAGGCAGATTCGAATGGATATTCATACCACTTCCAACACCGCGTTCTATGTGAATATGAGTCAACTAGGAATAATCATCATCCGGATTTCCCAGGAGATTCGAACAGGAAACTTTCATGAAGGCGGATGGCTTGCCGGATCCATTCGAAGTTGGGCCAAAAAACATGAATGAACCACATGAATCTGACGGGCGTAGTTTCAACAAGCTGTCTGATTTTGCAAATATGTTGATAGTTCGTCAGAGGCAATGATCAGAAAAACCCTGACCAAGCATGATGAAAAGTACCCTTTTCTCTAGACCATTCAAAATTAAGTCGCTATCAGATTAACCATTATCCATATAGTTTAATTTGTCAAACTGTTTTGGTACCTATCAGCTTTAACGATGGAAATTGATTTCTGTTTACCAATAGAGGTATGCAATTGACGTCATCCGTTGGCGTCACCAGAAATACAGAACGCATTTCCGGAATGTATAGTGAAAATTAGGTTCCATTTCTTCTACTTTGTTCGGTCAGAATTTTTGTGGATTACCTTACCTTACCTTAGAAGTCGGTCACATAGAGCTGTGTGAGTACATGAATATCATCGACTTGTGTGGCGGCTGAACACACCCGGTCTTATTTTTATCTCAGCGATGGGAAAAATTACTGGTACGTCATTCATGAGAGTATAACTGACTTAGTTGACACGATGTAGTATTTTGGAATGATGTGTAAATGTGTAATTCATGGTTGTACGTGAGCTGGGATACTGCCAGGACGTCCAGACCTAGACAGAAGGACGATCAGGGTTCTCAACCAAAGCATTTGGCTCAAAAGCTTGACCGTATGGCAGCGGTCTTTCCCGGGAAATGTCAGTGCGTCCTCTTTTTTATAGAACAAGTCACCAGACATGTTCCAACCCCCAACATGGAGGACCAGGAGACTATGTTGGTCAATCCTCTAACCATTGACCAACCTGGTATTAGGGACTGCGAATGTCATATGGACACTTCCAAGCATAGCTCGGCTGATCTTGGAGGCACTCAAACTATCAAACCACGGCAAGGTCCAGTCTCTTCATAACGACAGTGAAGCATTAGCGTTCAAACACTGATGTTAAGACTTCGATGATAATGATGATGACTGATGATGGTGGCGATGATGATGATGATGATGCTGTGTTTTGAAATCGTTTATCAACCTAGTTGGACAAGGAATTTTCCTTTTTCCAGGTATGTCACACCTCGCCTTGTTAGTCCCAAAATAAGACATCCAACTCAGATGTGCCAGACGATATTTGATCTTTGAACTGATCAAACTGATGTCTCTACTTAGTTCAAGTTTATCGAAAGAGACAAAGAAGTTCAAAATGGAAGTGTGAAATCTTGTGATGGAGAAAGTTAGGTGGCCTCCTTTAGAGAGGAATTAGACCCTAAATAATGGATGACGGGTAATACTTTCTAAAGAAGCGGCCTGTTTATGAGGGTTCCTTATGGGTTGTTTCTGTATACTGTTCGAAGAGTTTTCAGTAGCGTATGAGTAGTGTATTTTGTCAAGGAAATAACCAACTCGTTCAGAGATACACGGAGGTTCTTGCTTCCTACAAGCTAGCATATTTACAGCTGTCTATAGGTAAACTATCAATTAATTAATGATTAGGGCTTTCTGTCTAATTATTCAACACACACTAAACAGGATTGATTTCGACATGTTGTTGTGGGGTAAATATGGGGATGAATTGCTCCCCGTTCCATACAAATACTGGCCTATCAGTGTATTTCTAGACGACAGATCATCAAGCGATGTTGACCGTTCTTGATTAGAGAGTGCAAGGTTCTTTGAAAAGGCTCAAACAACACAACGCTATTATTTATCGCTTCTGAGGTGTCCACCTGTGAATTATCCGGAGCTGACGGTGGGGACTTCTGAGAATCCTCAGAATTACGAATGACTGTTGAACAAGGCATGCGCAAACTGCATATATGACTGCTTAATCTGAAGGTGCTTTCGCATTGGGAAAATTCTATTGGTCAGTGTTTATTGTTGCTCATCTGCCAGAAAATTTTTCGTCTTAAATGACCACATGACGGAAAATTCATCATGTATTTCGCTAACAACTCGTCACTCAAGAAACAGTGAACACAAGGACTCGTCAGATGTTCATTGGTCATGAATTTCAAGCGTCAAATTGCCTCTCAACTTCTGATCAGAAGTTGGCTTTATTTCCGTCACGAAGAGACCGAACCTTACCGTGGTGTGACGGTTTGTGTACCTCGGCGACCCATTGAGCTATACGCGCTACACTCACAGAGTCTCTCATACCAGGTTGGTCAGTGGGTAGAGGTCTGACGAACACAATCTCCTGGCCTTCCAGGTTGGGGGTTGGAACATGTGTTGCGACGTGTTCCGTAAAAATGGTAATGTATTTGTATTTCCAGTCCAACACCGTTGCATTGTGGTTAGGCTTTTGAGCCAAAAGCTTTGGTTGAGGACCCTAATCGTCCTCCTGTCTAGGTATGGGTGCCCTGGCAGTATCCCAGCCCACGTACAACCATGAACTGCACATAAACGTACGGCAGCGAAGCATCAGTGCTGAACACTGATGTCATGCTGTCCTTGATGATGGCTTTATTTTAAAAACGCTTACCGTATACAAAATCCTATTTTCCTTAAAAGCCCGTTTTCGATTATGGCTGAATTTCCAGGTTTCTCGAAGTGGAACGTTGTTTCTCTGTTTCCAGTATTTAGATGACATAATACTGGAACGTCTTCCAGCGAAGACAATGGACGCAAATGTTGGAAACAAAAGGGTATCACTCAAAGCAGTCGCATGTTTTCTTCCTTTCCTCAGGTATATATAAGCACATCAGACGTCCAAATGCATGCGAATTTCCATCGAAAAGACGCAGTGATTATTCAAGAAGGTTTTCAGCGGTTCAGAGCCAGTGAGAATTGTGGGGTCCAAGGTTGTCCCTTCACCAAGGAACGGACCACGCATTTCCATTGCAGGCGCACCAACTGTCACTTTACCTTCAAAAACAAGGCTGATATGGGTGAGTTATGCGTTAACCATTTGAGCTACTTATGTCACTCAAGTAGCATAACTCCATTAATGCCTCGGCAATGAATAATCCAGTTTAGGTTCCTTTCAGTTGTTGGTAAATTTGAAGCATGCATCCATGCAAAAGTCCCACGGTCTGCATATGCCTACCATTTATTGCACCCGTCGTGATTGGGTTGTTCTGAAGTGATCTCACCACAGTTTCTTTGACAAGGTTATGACTGATTGACGTGAATAGGGCAGTGACGTCAGATGACAGCCTAGTTTCGTCATCCTTCATTTTGATACACTGCAAGGAGAATTGAATTCAAATTCTGTTGAGCGGGGCGAAGACACACTGCAGTAGATTTGAGTATTTCGAAACAATGGCTTCACAAGGAAGTTCATTAGAAGGAACATAAAGAAAAGTTTCGTCGGCAGGAGAAGCAACAACATGAGCAGACAAGTAAACGGACCGTCCCACTCTACATTAGAAAAGTATCGAGCTCATAGCGTGGCAACTATAAACCAAAAGAATCCTAATAGCTCAAAAACCAACGGCTACACTAAGTCCGATTGGAAGACCGAAGAAGAACGTGAACCAGAATACAAGAAGCAATGTTCTGTACCGAATGAATTGAGTGGACTGCCTTATTAGACAAGCACGTCAGAAGCTGTGTTCACGGATGAGGAACACTGCAGCATTCAGAAGACATGGTCCACCCTCTCTGGTCTCACCACACGAAGACCAAGAAAGGCACAAATTCAATCTGGAAAACGTGGACGCTTGGGCGCGCGGAATTACGAGGCAAGCAAGAGTTCATAGAATTATGGTACTCTGTCAACCGACATGTAGAAATCGACCCAGTCTACGTACCATTACAAGCAGTGTGTCACCGAGTTAATCAGAGTTAATCGATCAAGTGACATGAGTGATAATTGTGGCATCGATAAGTCACATGGAATGAGTCTGAGACGTCAGACACGAAGATCTTCCAGACGCCGACCATAATCAGGGGCCACCCTGACCTCCCTTCTCAACAAGATATACATGGGCACAAAGCCAGTATTGCCCAACGTCTACTCAACGAAGCACTACTATGCAACGCCAACTTACGGCACTCTTGAGATGTCCCTTGTTTTGGTGACGAGACGTTTGCAAACAAATTACCCAGGTCAGCGAACACAGCAAGAGCCAAGGACATATGCACCTGGGATATTGGGGCAGCAGTATTGACACAGACATCATTACTATGAGTAGGGCAGTAGGAACCAGAGATCTAATTCTAAGTAGAATACAATCACAAAAACACAATGGGTAATAGCAAACTGTAGCAGTTTAGAAGGCTGTATTGATCAGTTATAATAGCCACTGTGGCGATCCCTGTGTGGCAACCGAGGTATTAGGCCAGTATATCAGGTGGACTTACGGTATGCAGAAGAAGTAGAGGATGGAGCAGGTCCGTGGAGGCAGTCAGACTATTGGGGGAAAACAACTGAACAGTTACTAATTCATGTAAACAGACAAGTAATACAGACAAAGGGTGACTGACAGGCGCGCGCCACACCGCGAAAAGTCACAGTGTGCGCCATATCGCCTACCGTCACACCTACAGTGTTCTCGAACTGTCCCATAGTCAGATACAGAGGTATGGACCAATAGGTAATCATACGCAGAGTGGAGCGACTTTGGTTACGTCTTGGACAGTACGACCTGAGACATGTGCTGATCAAGTGGCTCCTGGTCCCACGTTCGATTCCAGGCACTACCAAATTCCCTGTACAGGGAACACAGCCGAAACGTCAACATGCATAAATAGTGGTGACCAAACACACATAGATTCGGTAGACAAGCAGTCAGCTTTCCGTCTTTTAAATCACTAGTCAAAGGAGAATAGGCACAACAGCACGGGGAAATCAGGCTGCTTGACACTAGGCTGAGATAGTGTGCAGTTCAAAGTTCTTGCTTCCTGATTGGAATCAACAAGCTTTGTAGAAGCATTATCATGAACAGTAGTAGGATGATTTTCACACCTCAACCAGAGTCACCTATCAAAATGGACAGTGACAAACTAGCTTGCTCAGGTTTTGCCGTCTGCTGTTTGTTACCTGCTAGATCTCATCTGGTTGAACTGGTAAATTGCATCACTCAGGCCACACCCCCATTTTCCAGTCGAGCTCGAAATGACTCAGTGGTTAGGATGCGAACTTACTGACCGAAAGCCGTCACGAAGAGACTGAACTATACTGGGAGTTGTCCGCGAGACACTCACAGAAGCTGCGTTGGTTAGGCCATGTATTGCGTATGCCGAACCATCGTTTGTCGAAGAGAGTGCTGTTTCCGTGCCCATTTCTGAGTGGCGGAAGCAGAGAGGTCTCCAACTCTTGACCTGGCAGAAAGGCGTGAAAGAGATTACGAAACGTTTGGGTGCTGTCGGTGCTACTCGCCTACCAGAATGGGGACCGCGTGATACCCACTGCGCCTGGTTGGAGACGCTACAAGATATGGCTTCCAACCGATGTCAGTGGCGTTCTTGTTGTCAGTTTCTATCCAGATTGCCTGAATGAGTGTCTGGATGTGTAGGCACCTCGGAATGATTGTGGTAAGCTGGCATTAAGTCCCTTCCCCGTCCACCTTTATTCTTTTCTTCGCAATAGGGCTCTCAAATAAGTCATGGTTGGCAGCGAAGCAGCGAAGTGTTGAACACTCACGTCATGCTGTCGATGATGATGACTGACCAAAAGTTCCTTGTTTCGAACTCAACATCTGCACCTCGCCTGTTCCTGTCGAAGCTTTGGCAACGTTCCTGGCATAGCAGCTAGACACCCAGAGGGTGTTACAGCTGAGCGGTTGCTTTTCATTTTTACTATCCACTCACAATTTTACTGAGGTTGGCCATAGCTAGATCTACCATGCGTAACGATTTATACTAGCAACGATAGACTGGCCCAACCGTGTTTTGCAAGTACTTTCGTCCTCACTCTAGTAAGTAACATGCAGCGGACCACAAAACGGACTAGAAAATGCACCTAGGCCGTCAGCCACGGATGGGGTGCGTGCTCATACGGAGGTTTGTAACTAGACCGGCGGTGTACTTTGGTTGAGTTTTCTACTAAAGTTTTGTTACTATGTTTTCATCCCAATTGCGATGCGCCCTTGATTGTAGATAAGGTGGATGTTGATCTGTTTGCCGAGTTTGGTAGTTTGCCTGCAAACGTTTCGTCACCGATCGTGGACATATTATCAATGTGCGGTTTCCTGGATGGCACGTTTGCCAAAGTTGGCGAACAGATCAGCATCTACCTGACCTAGAACCAGTTAACGCAACCGAGATGCCAACATTTCGATATATTGTCATGGGTCACTTTCATTTGAAGTGAACTCAGCTTTCCTACTGTCTGTTTTCTCTGCTTGGTTAACTGTGATTTCATTCTCTTCAAGCTCAAGTGAAATTCTTCATTTAACGTTATATCTTATTAAGATATCAAACCGTTGAGGTGTAAAGTTAAATGTGGAAGAAAATTTTGTGTGGTCCAATGAGCGTATTCTGCAATCCACAGAGAACAGGTCTCAACGGAGCCCATACATGTAGAAACTTCAATTTTGCTCCCCGATTGGACTCTGATTTGGGCTCCATTATTTCGAAAATTGCCATTTTTAGACTCTCAGCTTTTGGGACAACTCATTTTCGAAAATTCCAACTGATGGTCTGGTTGCCGTGCGTGCCAATATTTTCAAATGTACACAGCTTTATTATATTATTTTCCTATTTTCCTATTTCCTAAACCAACTGGTGCGAGAACCCGTTGGAATGTATATTTCAAAGGCGTATACGGATATTTATTTGTGTAGCTCAGTCGAATGGGATAATCTTGTTTGCCTGCGACGTGCGGCCAATACACCCTAATATTAATGAATATTTCGTCAAATAAGGGAAGCCAATCTATACTGAAAAGTAAAGAAGCACCGTACAACTGTTTCATCCTTATTTGGAATCACCAGCAGTGCACATCTTACGAAACGCTAGGGAGTCTCGAATCCGGAACCTCCCGGCTAGTAGTTTTGAACATTTAATCGTTCGACCTGGATTGAATGTAGCGCCGTCTATGCTTCACTCACGGGATCCACATCACATGATCACACGTATTAACTGGCTCCTCGAGTGACGACTGCTCAGATGAAAATTTCACTCATCCGGTGAATTTGATTTTTCTTCTGAACTACTCATAGATGGAGACTTCATTTGGCGAGGAAAACCAACACTCTGGTGCCTCACACCGTTTTGGTATAGAGAAGTATACTTTGTTCAGTGCTGTCTGGATGTATATGACCTTGAGGGTAAATTATGGTTCCATGGAATACCTACTTGACAGGACAAGGCCTTCGCTTCCCGAAGCGTTTTTGCATAGGACGCATCAGACTCTACCTCCAAGCAGGTTCCTTTCTGTCATTCATTGAAGTTTTTTGAAGCTAGTTTAGTTTGCTACCTTAAAGCGTTTGAGTTTAGGATGTCCACAGTTGGTGGCCATTCGACTTTGTGAGTGAGCCACACGTTGAATGAGGTTCAGCTTGCATTCTTTAGAATATAGTGGTTGAAGTTTGCTCACGGATTGTACCCACCGAGTTATCTTTTCCTGCCCGTCTGTACCCGAATCCATTATTTTTGCATGAGAATATTTTCCGCCTCCAAACAAGGACTGAATACGTCAACGAACCAGAAAATAAGGATTCCTTTGTGAACTACATTTACTCGTTCGGTCTGCTCTACTCGGCCGGTCCAAAACAGCTGAATGAGGCGGCCGAGGAGCCATGTGACTGCCGATTAGACTTATTTGTGCCTACTTTCACTTTATGAGTAGTGAACTTATAACAAAATGGTTATTTTCCACCACCTATCCACAGAGAAACACAAACTGCACCATCAGAAAAATGACAATTTTGCCAAAGATGGGTTTCGAAAGTATATCAAATGCGAAAGCTGTGGATTCCCCAGTTGTAAATATTCCGGTATCATCAATCATATTCACTGCATAAGACCAGGTGAGTTCATACTACCAAAGGCGTCAACGGTTACTTTGCTCTTGGTTGCATGTCTACTACACTCAGGTAAATATTTTTGAAAAACAATTTCTGTTAGCCGAAAAAAGATTTTCAGGGTTTAGAATAAACAGATTCTAAAAAATTATGTCTTTGTCTAATCTGGAGAAGGAAATTAAACGTAATTTTTGGGTTTTTGTTTGTACTCTTCCATCTTGACAGACAAACACCTAGTCGGCCAACAACTCTGCGGCCAAGAAAACTTATTATTATTGTTATTATTATTGTTAGTAAATATTTATTGTTAGTAGTGCAGCTGAGGGTGTAAAACAAGGATATTCGGAGACTTGCCCAGAAATTCACTAGTAAATTCGCTACCTGAACATGACTTTCGAGGGATGTTAATAGTACATAGAATAAGGTCAAATAAGAGCACTCAGTAGAGGATGTCCAACCACAACGATTACTCCCCAACATTCATCTATTTCGATGGGTTTCAACAGTTATAGGAACGGTTACTTCTGGTAGCAACAACTACAGAAAATTGGTCCTCGGCTCACCAGGTACAATGTCTGCTCTCTGAGAAGCACTGGGCCGCAATTCCCCGACAACTTTTGCCACTCTGAAGCAACCCTAGCCGGCTCCACCATCAGGTTTTATTGAACTGATACGTATGGTCGGGACTGTGCCGACGATTACCACATCTTTTAGTTTTAAAACATTTGAAATGAAGAAGGGAGATTTTTCCGGATTAGCCAAAATAACGTGCGAATGAAAGGAATTCCTAAATAATCTTCGTGCCTTTTCGATCAACTTAGACTCTCCAGACCCCAGTTTCTTATAGGAGCCTAAAGCTGAGGCCATTTTTTGTCCATGCCATTTTTAACACGCGACTCAACTCCTCGACTTTGTCTCCTTGAGTGTAGCTGGGAGCATTTGATTGGTCTCGCCCAAACGGGCGAGCACGTTCGCATTAGGTCGGTGTGCTTCGTTTTCGTGAGGGATCACCAACTACCGGCTGCTTTATATGGTTGTTGCGACCGACGCTTCACTTATAATAGCGTAATGTCATCCCCGATCAAAATCCGACTGAAATTTGGAGTACCAAGACTCTGCATTCGTTCTGAAGCAGCTATTAATCAGAATGTTGGTAAGCTTGGAAGTTTGGCAATATTCTGTGATGATCAGCACACTGATTTTTCATATCGACCGCTCCGCAGAAGTTGCCCTATTTTGAACACGAACCTTCCAGATTGAAGATCGAAGGCTGATTAAGTCTTGCGGTTCACAGCGACCTCCTAGCCTAGTAGCGCATTGTATGTTTTTGTTTCTCCTGGAAATTCTAGCGTACGAGGGCCAAATCCTCACGAGATACCGGATCAAAGGTTGGACATCTTGGAAAGCTCCACCTGAATGGTGTTTTTTCGGAGTAACGGGCTCCAACTTACGGCTTACAGACTGGAAGGTCCGTGGTTCGGCTGCTTCTTTCTAGGCTTGGGCAACCTGGCAGTATCCGAGCCCTCGTACCTCCTTCTGGTGGCATGATTTGAGAACGTTTGAGAACGAACGGACAGCCATATGATCCACTTTAAAAGCTCCGAATTTCCAGCCGTTGTATACTACGCCGTCAGTCTTCCCAAGTGCTGTGGTATACAGAGACCGAGTGAAATTTTCAACAGAAGAACAGTTACTTGGTTCGGAAGCAACCAATGCAGCTTTGTGTGTGTATACGGTACGGCTTGTAATGAGATAAAACTAAGACGAAGGTTTACGCATCAAAGCTAACCTTTGTCTCATCAGCTAACTTGAAAATAAAGTAGTTCACAAGCACGGACGCTCTGCGGAAATGAGGACATAACCTTACAGTCGTCTTTAGGATAGAAAATAGCACACTTCCCGTCTGATATCCATGATCTTGATTACGACGTGAGCGCGGTTTCGACCATCAAACGCCTGCGTTTTCTCTTCTAGCCTTGTTTCGAATTTGCGAGTTTTCTCTTCCTTTCGACCCCCTTTTAGCCTTGGTGGCTTTAAACATGGTTTTTGCTATTCCGTTTTTTATTCTCAGGATGCGATTACGTGGTTCATTCTTCAAGTCAGATTTTGTCACACAAACGAAAGCATGATCGTCGCTACTCGCATCTACCTTCGAACTCGTCCGATCCATATTTGACCAACTTTTCAAGGTTTTCAAACGGATCTCCTTACAGTATACAAAATTCTAATATGTCCACAATTCATACAAATTTTGGTGAACGGCGAGGCAGCCCACAAACACCACCAGACGAGTACGCCTTCAACGCGTCTGACCCCACTGGATCTAATATGAGTCCTGAAAAAGAACCCTACACAATGGAAATCGATGAGAGGTTCGAACATTCCGGAACGGGGTCTCTAGGTGATGACAGTCTTTCCGCTTCAAACAAAACCTTTGGTTGTGCGGTTTCCTCTAACCAAGCGAATGAAACGGACATGGAAAATAGCAGGGAAAGCATGTTGTTCTATACAGTCTCGCGATTGGTCACTCGGTGCGTGCAATATAGAAAGAGAAACGCTATCAAAATGAAAGGATCCGAATCCTCCATGGCCAACGGAAATAAAGAACACACAACAAAAAAACCAAGCTACACAATCGAATATTTATTTCACTCCAAGGAAGAAGAATCTCGAGACCAGTGGACAGATGAGACTGATGATGAGTCAGAGGATCGTAAACAGGTACAACAGATAATTGGTCTGGTTGAAAAACATTTCAAGAAATGCACACAAGAAACTGGCGACGGAGAAGCATGTGGTGAAGATCCATCCAAACTGCATCAGCATTGCTATTGGCCAGGATGCTGCGCGGATCAAAACGGAGTGTTTCAGAGCGAATGTGCTCAGTGGATAAATCACATTTGGCAAGCCACCTTACTGCGGCGTGGGTTGACTCGTTGCGATGGTTCCGACTGTCCACATTCTACGGGTCCAATTCATTTTCACTGTTTTCTGTGGCCTGAATGTGGGTTCACCAGTCCTCAGGGTGACAGTGACTTTGGAATACTATATGGACATTTGGTTCAACATGACTCACGTTTGTCCACTCGAAGCGCAGAGGCGTTTGAGTTCAACTCCTCGAGCACTCCTGCAACTTCGAAAAGGGAACAGAACTCGTCCCTGATCGGGATTACTGATACTGCATACGGGACATTCGGTCAAATGCCACGTAGACGTGGAAGACCACCAAAGTATACCAAATATGTTCGTGTTCCACGGTTAAACGTTCCGGATGAACTGTGTAAAGACGACCCGCGAGTGCCAGAAATCAATCACTCAATGTTTTTGGCGACTGAAAACCAGGATACTGGCGACGGTGAAGCAACAAAAGAATCCGATTTGTCCGCTCGGATTGTTTGTGGTGTTAAGCTTTTCCTTAGAAACGAGGCTTGCCAAGATGAATTGTGCGACTATTCTAGTCGAGGTGTAGAACATTATCACTGTATCCGCCCACGCTGTTTCATGACCTCAGACAGTTTGGACATGATGAATGTACACAGGCGTGAATTTCACAGTCACATCAACATCGCTCCTGGTTTTGAACACTTTGATCGAAGTGTGGATTGTCGACGTCCTACATGCCATAGCCGGCGTACGGCGCAGCACTATCACTGCACGTATCCTAACTGCGATTATTCCTTCATTCGTCCAAGCACAATGCTCCAACACGCGAGAAAACATGAAGAGTTGGCCAAAGCTCGGCGATATTCCGGTTATTTTGTGTCCGGATTGAACGGAAGGGAAAAACTACTATCGAAATACACAGGGAACCCAAAACCACCAGCGCAGGTGGATGTTAAACCACCATATTTACCCCTAGGAATGTCCCCCATGGTTGCGGCACAGATCCCTTCTTTCATGCCTACTTCGCAGCAAGGAGTGGGCGCCAGTTTGGATCAGGCTCCGGAACCGGTGTTTCTTCCCCCAGCCAATGGGATGAACGCGGAACAACTACCCGGCTTCCTTCCGATTTGGGCTGCCGCTATGGCAGCTGCCGTGGCTGTTACAAAGTCCAACCCCGTACCTTCAATGTTACCAAATACTCCCAAGGAAGACCCGAGTGGGTCTTTCACTGGATCTCAGGATGCTACGATGAGCATTCTGGACTCAAGAATATCGGAAATAGAAGAAACTTCAGTGGGAGTGTGACGGGAAGGACCAATCAACCCCCTATTTTCCACGGTGAGTCTATGTAAGATTTAGAAAGCAGGGAGTCAGAAGTGCTCAAAACCTAGTGATAACAGGGTTCGGTGGAATTTGTTGATGTCTTAGTGTCTCTTGGTTACCTAAGTGAGCGAACAAACAGACTAGTTCATACCATTTCTTTAATGGTCCACAATGTTTAAACAGATGTCAACAGTGCTGAATCCAACGGGCATATCAGGCAGAATAAGGTCCCTTAAGTTGTCATGTGCCAGAAGAATGAACATGCATGTTTATCCCCACGCCCTCTGCGAATACCTCTCATGAAAGGGAACACGTATGGGAATGGTTTAACTGTGGCATCCATTTAAGTACGATTTGGACTACTTATCAACAATAAGTAGATACGCGATATGTAATTTACTTGTGACATTGGCCTGGCTTTCTCGGCAGTTCCGCTGCTGCTTCCTTCCACCAAGCACTTATGCAATAGAGATATGGGTTGGTTACAGGTAATCACTTATACAGGCGCAATTGGGGTAAACAAACCTGTGTAGATGGTTTAACAGAGTTTGTAAAAAAATTAGACCAAAACGTGTGCTTTCGACCACCTGCTAAGTTGAGTGTAGATTCATTTGTTCATTCGAAGCTTCGGATGCAACTTAAAAGTGTCTCGTGTACTGTTTGGCCAGGAGTTTGATTATTAGTTTGATTTGGATCATATAGCTTTCGGTCTGGATGATAAGGATGCGACAGAAAATTAACAGAATGGTGCAACCGTTTTTCTGACAGGTTCCCAACCATCGGACGTCTCTTTGGATCTGAAACCTACTTCTTCGAGTATTTATCCCGTGTGATACATGGATTGATTGGTCCACCCTGAAATCCAGTGCGCCTCCCTACGGTGGACAGTCAGTAGCTATACAATTCTACCTCTTTTAAACATGACCCTCTTGGTTTCAGCGGATCACTTCCGCCATTTCTACCGTCCAACTGCTTGAACAGAGTCATCACTGGCTGAATTCATTCATTCACTCAGCACAGCGTCCCGTTCATATTCTCAGACCGGGGAGAACGATCAAGAATCGCCCCGGTAACATTTGTGTACAGTATACGGAACTGGACGTTTTTAACCCCCCTCCGTGATTTGCGACCTCATCACACTGATCGGTTTGTATATGTGTTTGGGTGTGTGTGTGTGTGCGCGCGTACATGTGTGATTTTTCTTGTGCGTACACTCACCGACGCCCAGGTTTGGAAACCACAAGGAGGACCAGCTATTTCCCCACTTCCATTTTTTGTATTTTTCTAAGTTATTGCTCTCTAGGAATTTTCCGACTTGTACATAATAAATATGAACTCTCAGTTATGATGTATACCGTATTATGCTTGTGTTTTCCGATGGATGGTATTCAAGGTGAATTTCTCTCCTTTCGAAACTTTCAGAAGCAAGGAAAATGTATTTGTCTCGTAAACAGCTTATTTTGTTTCAGATTGAAAACCGGCCTGTCCTTGGAGGCCTCACGTAGACATTTACATAGCTGTATTTGTGGTCTGGGCTTTAGCGGAAGTGTGTGCGTTGGATATTCTAACTACTGTAGCTAACCCTGTGAATTCCATTTAAATCAGCTCTGAAGGTGAGAAACTCAGAGAAAGTGCAGAGTTGCTTCTAGACATGGGATTCTTATACGTTGCTTTCACTGACAGGAAGATAAGTCGTTTCACCGAACACTGCAGTTACCCAAGTGGGTGATCACTCGAGAAATGCTTCTCATCAACGAAAATCATGTTATTGCGTTCAGAATCTCGTCGGAAGTGACCTTTGACCCCTTTGATGCTCCGTGCTTAGATATCCTTCTGGTATGGTGTGTTTCAGACGTGAAACTCCCTGAGATCCGTTCAATACTAATAGGTCAAGTGTTTTAATAAAGGGACATGTTTGAGGTACTCGTTATCTGATTGGACGTGTCCATCTCAGACTTACTCTTCCTTCTGAAAGGCTGATTTTTCCACAATCCTTTGAAATGCTTGGAGTCGAACCCAGACTTATTGATGGGTAAACTGTTCGTCAATACTCGCGATAGGCCTGATTTATTTGTGTATGCAAAAATGTTTAGGCCATCGGCCATAAGCAACAGTTGATCACGTGGCATCTTCGCTCAAATTAACTGGTCAACACCTTGGCTGGTATTGACTGCTCATCTGGCCACTGAGTGCTTATCAGGCTAAGATATACCATTTACCAGACCTTGGAATGTCACTGGTCGAAGTAGTGTGTGTCCTGTAGACAGAATTCAGGTACGCATTGGTTACCAACAGAAGAAATTGGGTGGCCCAATTGGCCTTTCATATCCTCTGACCACCTAACATATTTGTCCTATCTGACTGCTGTCTCCGCTCCAGTGCCTAGTTCCGAAAAAAAGACTCGCCGACAAGGAACACAGCTTTATTGCAACAAACAAGTGTGAGTGAGAAGGTACAACGGTCTCGCGCTGTCTGACTTTGATCCAGGGCTGACTCGCACTGTCTGACCTTGATCCAGGGCTAGCTGATCAGCGTTTAGTGGAGTTTGAGAGTCTCAGTAGGTTCCGGGTATTCTGGGATAATCTTCAGGAATCTGTCGTTCCTGACAATATTGTTTTAGAAATCATATTTTTGCAAGTCAGAATCGATCATAAATTCACTGATCAAGTGCCTTGGATGATAATTTTTCAAAAGTTGAATGTCATAAGTTGAGCATTGGCGGAAATAACCAAGCAAAACCGGTGACTGTAATAAAGTTTCGCGCACCATGGTGCGTTCTTAAACATTCGTGAGAACAGAGAGTGCAGATACTTTTGTTTGCTTTTCTATTCCTTACTGGGTGCGATTCCAAAAATATCTCATTTCATAGAGAAGCAGTTAACCAGATATTGAGTGCCTAGAGGATTTCCAGATTTGTGTTCCGTGGTCAAGCACATCTCTTGAGCGCTGACTGGAGCCCTTTGCGTTTAATTACCGGAAAGTGTAGAACAGACCTTGAACCTGCATCACAGGGTTAAGTGAACAACAGGTCACAAATTCAGGGTTCAGGAATGGAAGAAAATGGTGTTGATGCAGAAATTTGCAGTCTGTACTATCTAGATGGTTTGGAATTTCTGCAGGCGTGACGAGGAAATCATGCAGTAGTCTTTTAGGCTCTAGGATACCATTCCTGCTTAAGAAGTATATCATTGCATATAACTGCTGTCCCCGCACCATTGACTTAGTGTCTAGAAAAGACTCGCCAACAAGGAACACAGCAGTTTTATTGCGAACAAGCAAGTGCAAAAGTTACAAGGAGCATCGCGGTATTTGAAGAGCACTTTTCAGGCTGTCCAATCGGGGTTGTGTGAACACCCATCATCCTTGGCCGTGCTTCTATGACATGACTGAACACTCATCATCGTTGGCCGTTGCTGAACCGATTGACTGCTTGAGCGTCCAATCGGAAGCTGGCTTTTCTGGCCAAGATACTTGACGGCTTCCTTACTGCGATTTTGCTGGTCTTTGAGGGTCTCAGTAGGTTTCGGGCATTCTGGGATTATTTCCAGGAATCTGACCTTCCTGACAAATATCATCACCTGACCATTGTAAATTCCTCCGTATAATGACACCTAGTGATCACTCCTCATTGTTCTGTGGAAAGCAAGTGTGAGAAAACGATTTATGCGTACGATAATCCTCAGATTTTCATTGCGCACTTACCCACGTCACCTTTATTCCTTCGGAAAATTCGATTATCAGGTTGTTCCGAACATAAGGGTGGGTGTAATAAATTAAGCGTTGCAGCCGTGGATGTATGGTGGAACTTAAGACCAAGAACTCCTCCAAGAGTTTAACAGAGTGAATGCGGGATCATCGTCGGGGGATTAATAGTGGGGAATTTTGCGTATTTTGAATTGTTCTCATTTGTGCACTTAGTCTGAGCTGTCCCCTTCGGCCTTTTGCACCCTCCCAGAATGCGAAACCCTATTTCATGAGCCCTACGAATCACAAATCAATTTGGTTACACATTTGCAAGTTCCATCAAGTCAAATGTGGTGCACATTTGACCTTTTTTCTTTTTTGGACTTGAGTGGAGGATTTCCCACTTTTCAAGAACAGTGTGTCTGTCACAGAAGCGCGAGATGTTACTGGAAGCACAAGGAACGAAGTGAATATACTTGTTCTACTGACACCTGTCACCTTCCAGGTAGAGTGGAATAGTTAAGCCAGAGTTATACGTCACTTGATCAGAGAAACTTTTTGGAATGACATACAATAAAGTCCATTCAATAAATCGGTCTTCCCGCACCTAAAATAAACTGGCTTGATGATGGTGAGGATCGGGTAGTATGACATGAAAAAAACAGCAGTAAAGAGCTGGCAAAATACATTCATTGGCAGACTAACTTAGTGATAATGGAAGACTCAACCGAATCCAAGCGGTTTCTCTCGTTTAGGATATTCTTCAGGTGAATGTGCTGAACGAAGGCTGCTCCAGGTTGGAACAATGTTCCGGAAGATGGGAAACGAGAGATTCGGTTTTATGCGGTTGAATCTCCTGTCAAAACCAAATTACTGTGCAAATGAGAGTGAATTTCGTCCAAGTTGGTTTTCAGATTGCCGGAAACTCGAGGACTGTCCCTGTCTGATGAGTCCCAAGAACGGTGAGGGGAATCTTACGAGTAGCGTGCTCTGTCAAGAAATGTTAAGGATGCTTGAAAAGCTGGACTGATGTAGCTATTGTTTGGAAGGGCATGTGATGCACTAAAACAAATCAAATTGGTGCTGCAACAGATGAGTGTTTCAAAGTGGTCAGTAAAAGAGGCCTGCACGACCTTCGCTGACAAACTACTCCGGATGTTATGCGCTCATCGTCGGCAGTTAATAGGGTCCTGTGGGTGTTGTATTTAATTGAGCGATCGAGTAATTTGGTGGTTATGCAGAGATCTGACACATTCATCTGGGTGAGCTAATGTTTTGAGTACTTCGAGTAAAAGGTGTCAACCCATTTGCTGATAGGTCTAAAATAATCGCAGAAGTCTACGAGGTCATGTTTTTGACGGCAAAACGCAGACTGCATGTCGCCGTGGAGCTTTCGGATTACTGAGTAACAAAAGACTCCCAGCTTGAATGATGAATCGAACATGAATTCCGCTGTAGGACCGAAAGAATGTGTGGAAGCTTGATAGTTCGAAGCTACCTAGAGCACATTGAAGATTTTGTTTTCATACCGGTGTAACGAAATGAGATAACTCACGAATGATGTTTAGGTACAGTTCAGCTCTACTGCCTCCAACGGGCCAATCCGCAATCGATTTTTAAAATCCTTCAAAGGAGTTCGTAATTAGGCATTCAATTTTTGAGCGCCTGTATATCCCGGTGAAGTAATTGAGCGTCTTATTTCGGCGCTGCCGCTCTCCAAAGTTTGATGTCATCAGTGCAGGGCATCAATTAGGAACCGATCCGGACAGTGAGGTCGTCGGTGAATATTTTGAATCAAAGTGGTTGAAGAAGAGGATCCTAAGCACATCACTGGAAACACCAGATTTTGAAAGCCTTTCAAGAACCCGAATTTCAATGACTTGATTCGAAACATGGAGTGGGGGACCAGTCCATGGGGATTCCCGCTAGGCCATGTGAGTGTAGCCTGAGGGAAAGGATGGGATGAACAGCTTTGCTAAACGCTCTTGAATAACTGAGAAGGCAATGTGATCTCTTTCGAGTCCAACGATCGTCGATTATAAACAAATTTGTTATCTTGGTACAAAAACTCACCACGTTGAATTTGACGCTGTCTTGGAAATTGAATTGAAGAAACAGGAGGGTTCTCATAACAGTTCGTATATTATGTTGTGAGCAGGTTAGAAGCCCTTCCGAACAATTTTGTCGATACCCTTGATATTCGAAAACTTATTTTTGCGCACAATATCAGCAATAAAAGGCCGCAATTTGAAGAGGTGAAAAAACTTGAAAGCTCTAAATGCACCCATTAGATGTTACTCGAATTCTAGCGGGACCAGTCTAGGTTTGAGCAGTGTTGGTCACAGAAATCTAAAAATGGTCCGACATAATCACAAGGTGTTCCAAAACAGCTCACCAGCTGTATTCTTGTTAGAATTGAATGATTCATTAACGTAGGGTCCCTACTGTGGTTTTAACGGGAGGCCAAGTTGATTCTCCCGTCTAGAATATTTTTCAACTGGAGGCGCTGCACCAAGGCCATGTCATTTTTCAGTCGGTACGACTTTCCAGATATGACGGAACACTACTGATAAGGTCGCTGAAAACTCTCCGACAGCCCACTACCGGTTTCGCCGTTTTGGGGGCTCATCAGGTAGACACAGTCCCCGAGTGAGCTTTTGTCAAGCGTGTGTTCTGCTTGAATCCAAATTGTGCGCTATTCTTGTCACAAAATCCTTGAAGTATCCAGGCCGTAAGTTGTACAAGGGGAGGGCAAAACGGTGTTGCTTATGTGATTCTCGCGAACACTTAATCTTACCGACAAGTAGCAGCTGAAATTCCACTTCTCATGGGCGTTGTTCTTCAGACGATTGGCTATGAAGACTGACTGAATCTTGCACGAATTAGGGTTCTGCTAGTAGACCTGATCCACCCACAACTACAACAGCGATGGCGCTAAGATGGAATGTCTCGAACTGTCGAAGACAACGTTTCAAGTGTCATCCTGGAATTCGGAATGTAAGCATCGTGTGTGCGAAAAGTCATGGGACCATACATTGTTCATCTTCTCTGTTCCTGTTCATCCTGTAAGTTTTCAACATGTCACTTAACACCGTTGTTCTCGGAATCTACGACTGATGTCCGTTTGCTTCTCAAAGACCACGTGGCGAATTATGTTGTTTGCTGAAACAGTGTGGAACGCCGTTAAAGCCATCTCACTGATCCATTGAACAATTGCGTAAGTCATGAATTCAGTCAGTAATGTCCCTACGTCACAGGTGCGTAACGCTCTTTCATGATAAGCAACCGCAGACGCGTCATGATCTACACACTAACAACACAATAGGCTATTTATTCTAGCTGAAGAATTGCACTTGCATTCTAGTTATCCAGAAAATATCTACGCGAAAAGTTTTATTGAGCAATTTATGGTCAATTCATCGGGCTTTGGTAGCAAGACTTCACCTAAAGGGAAGCTGCAGCCTATGAGGTCAGTAACTAACCCAGATTCGAGGGCAAACCCCTCAATCCGGACTTGTTGGTCAGGCACTTCCATCAAGTACTCCAAAGTTACACAAGTTTGCAACATACATACGAACATACGGAGCACCTCCTGGCTGGTCAGCGTACCCGTGAAGCACAAATTCAGGTCGAGAGAAGCTAATTTTCTGCGCAGTCATGATTAGAAGGAAGCGATGTTTTGCTGGTGACGAAAGGCGCTACCCGGACGGTTTGGATGTCTTGGTTCGTTGTTAACTTAGAAGTAGAGGAGAGCAAGGAATTCACTGTGGTTGCTCATGATTTTGGATTCCACTTTGGTTGGAACAGACGAAAAATTAAGGTCATTAAACACATTAGTACGCTGAATCCTTCTAATGTACAATGAAGAGCGAGTAGGACAAATGACCTGACAGTATGGCAACGCCCCAGTCTCTGCTACCAAACTGAGGCAACCAGTCGTCCTTTCACAGCTATTCAACATAAATAAACCCACTCCAAAATCATTCGGAATGGCTGTTGAAAGGTGACATTATTTGAAAGATGTACAGTAGAATTCGAGGACAAAGCATCCCTAAAGCTGAGTGAGAAGTCTGCTGGCTTTCACGGGTAACTAAGACAGAACGTCGCCTACCTTGGAGTGTCCCGATTTTTCCAGCGAACCAATCCTGATGGTGTTCTGCACTGTTTCAAGTATGCAATAGGATGTAGTAATAGTCCTGTGCGCGCCGAATCAAAATTGACAACGAGGTCGGTGAACAGTTGCGTCGATTGTAATGCCTTGATGGTCTGATTGGTCTAGTTTGAGCGGGATTAGAGAGAATGGAGCAAATCGGATGGTCCTGACGATGTTGCGCACATTGTAGGCTCTAAAACACGTCCTTGAATGGTTGACCTGTACTGTTTTAAACTTCCCACGGTGTCGTAGTAGTCACACAGTAAAGCACCCGAAGTGTTGTTGATTTTGACAATTTGGAATTGAAGTGTCATAATATTTCATCCACGTTACAAATCCCCTAGATTCAGCCAAATTCCTCCAGGCTATTGCGTCAGAAGGCTCCTTGGAACAAGCAAGTATGGTGGTGAAACCAGTTGGAATTCATCTTGACGCCTACTGTGAATCGACGGCAATCGGCGACAATTTTTCCTGTTTGTTTGGCTACTCATGAGTAGCTCTACTTACGCCTGCTTATTATGACGCACTTTTGCTTCCCTACCGGTCGTTCGCCTGTTTCTATGGTCCCTGCTTACCCTCTAGTCACTGATGTAGGGATTTTGTTACCTGTCCATTTTCGCTTGCAATTTCGAGTGTCCGCTCAAACGAGAAAGTATTTACCCGGGAATCGAACTCAGACCCCTCAGGCGGCAGAGAAGCGCACTATGCACTGCGCCAACTCGACTTCCCCGACCGCCCTATTTTTGTATTGCCTTTGTATTGCATCTTACCTGATAGTGCCTACTGGGATTTTGCTTTAAACGGAACTAAGCGCGCATTTCAATTTTGGCACGTAACAGGCGCTGCTTTGTCACGCAGCCAGCTAAAGACCGCCAAATTCACCCGATACCCGTTTTCCAGATAGTTTCCGTTTTCTTTTCGTTCGGAAACACCTCCCGAGCGTACTGGCTGTCTTCTGTGTCGTTATTCCTGTCTACCGCCTATTTACTCTGTCTGACTGCCCGTAATGGTACGTTCGTATATCACTTGGTACTTGCTCGTTATTGCTTCCAGAAAGCCCTGCCGCCCCACTTCTCATTCTTCTGTTTGTACCGATTACGCTATTGTTGAATGCACGTTCCAAATAATTGGTGAAGTTCAGTAGCCCTTTTGTTCACAGAACCTCTTGTTAATACAGTATCGATTGCCCTAATATGTCTGTTCCCACCCTCCGTCACCTACTGAACATCAACGGCGTACATTGAGATAGCTCCTAAGCCGGATGCGCAAGCACGCACTCGAGAAAAAAAAATCAACAGAGCAACACACATCTTAAAAATCCAGGAATGGCAAACTCATTTAGTTGTTCTAACAACTGACGGAGTGTACATATGTTCTTAAAGTGAGCTACACGTGACCGAAACCTTGCCTTTTGCTCTCGAGGTTATTATAAGAGGTCAATGGAAAAGTCATGTTAACAGTATGAGCGTAATAGGAGTCAATCTGACCCCATTGTGTATTACTGGCAAGATGGCTCAGTGGTTAGAGCGCGAATTTACTGACCAGAAAGGCCCGTGGTTCGAACCCGACCTCTGCCTCTCGACTTTCCCTGTCTATGCTTGGGCAACCTGGCAGTATCCCAGCCCTCGTGCTTCCTTCTGCTGGCACGGCAGTTAGGCACCGAAAGAGTGCTACAGCTGAACGAGTCTTTAAATTATGTATTACGTGTTCAATGCCGGCTGACCTCTTGAAACAGACACAGTTTTGGACTCACTTTAGTTGAATCGGATGGTCTGTTTCATCGGGATAGAAGTAACTAAGTCAGGCAAACTACGACAGGGGGAGTTAGTCTCATTAGCGGAATACACTCATTTGCAAACCAGTTTGGTTTTGCGGGAGACTCACCTGGAACCCAGCTGAATCTCTCGTTTATGATGTTGTTATGCAATTGAATGGGCTACTCCAGGTCACCTCATGTTTCCGTTGGCACGATATTCGTGATATCGCGACACATTATATAGAAATAATACACTCCTCATAAGGTTGGTGAAAACCTTTCGACAGCCCACTACCGGTTTCGCCCTTTTTGGGGCTCTCAGGTAGACGCAGTCCCCAAGTTTCCGTCAAACTTATGTTCAGCTGGGTTTCAGGTGAGTGTCCCGTCAAAAACAAATTGTTATGCAGATGAGAGTATAAGTCGAATTTCATGCAATTTGGGTTCAAGTAGAACATAAGATTGACGGAAACTCGGGGGGCTGCGCCTACTTGATGAGCCCCAAAAAGGGTAAAACCGGTCGTGGGCTATTTTCAGCAACCTTATGAGTATTGTGTTAAGTGTATACAAGCCGGTCTTATCTTTGAACAATGCAGGTGGGGTTGCTTATACTACGAGCTCGTTGGCTCATGCAGGCGTAATCTTGCAGAGCCAAAGGTGTTTCCATGTTCGCCATTCAAGCTTCCAATGAAGTGTGCAAACCCCGACAGAACAGCAACCGAATTCTTATTCGAAATGCTTTCCCCACGCTTCAGGCATTCTTGTTTATTAAAGATGGCAAAAAGAGTTTGATCCTAGATGGCTTCCGAATAACACACAAAATTAGATTGCACTTGAGACCAGATGAAAGATTTCTCAGAGATTCCAACATTAACAATTTTATGTTCTTTGTCTTGTTTGATTGAACTGGCTACATCGTGCCGCATGCAGGACACTCGGCATTATGCAAAGCTGTGGCAACTGTATTTCAGTGAAAATTGGCATCCGGTGATAAGAAAATATAGAAGAAGATGGTTCTCATAAGTTGGTCTGACCATTGGTCCTGTGAGCATTTCGGTTTCCAATTACGGTGTAGCTCCTCAGTGGTTCACTACCGGTTTCTTTCTCCTTGAATAGCATCATGTAGGCGTAGTCCCATGTGCGAATACGCCTAAAAACTCGGGAGACTCCTAATCTCAAGAAAGCTGGGTTTTGGTTTAATCAGCTGTTGACAAAGCCGGAAAAACCTGCTTATGTGTGAGCATCCAGATGCCTGTCGATCAGCATGAAACCTGCAGTGGTTGTCAAATAGTGAGCTTCAAGTTTAATTGGGGCTCTCTCTGCTGCCGAATTCCAAAATGTCTAACTACGGGGGTTTATTTGTACGAGGCCGATTCCGTTAGCACCCACCTAACTTATTTCAACAGGGTAAGATCTCGGGCGGGTGGAGCTATCCGGTTCCCGTCGGAAATTCATCACAAGATACAACACATTAGTCATAATTAAAGTTTGTTAGGCATTCTCTGGGAGTAATTTCTATTAAACTAGATGATCTGGTCGAATAGTGGGGGAGTATTTTTACCAGGAGCTGAGGGAAAGTGACACCATCTGGACGGACCGTGATGGAGCTGATTGCAGTGTTTCACAGCATTCTCATGGGAACAGACTAGAAATTGTAGGTCTTTTAGGTCTTCATATAGTAACCATTTTTTATTGGAAAATACCATTTTTTTATTGGCCCTCATTCGGAGAGAGAGAGAGGGGCTTACTCGTCACAAGAAACCATTTTTTGCCAGTCCTTTCAAGTAGTTCATCCAGAGTGATACAGTTATAGTCAGACTTCAGTATTCACCAGAACCAACATTACTTCGACTAGGTTAGAATATACTAACTCTTTTCGACAAATACACTCATTTGCAAATCAATTTGGTTTTCACGGGAGACTCAAGTGAGTCTCTCGTTTATGATGTTCTTCAACTGAATGTGCTGCACACAGGCCGCCTCATGTTTCAGTTGGTACGATATTCGAGATATCGCAGTATATTTTCATGAAGGAAACTACTCACAAGGTTGCTGAAAACTCTTCGACAGCCCACGACCGGTTTCGCCCTTCTTGGGGCTCATCAGGTAGGCGCAGTCCCCGAGTTTCCGTCAACCTTATGTTCTACTTGAACCCAAATTGGACTGATTTCGACAAATACACTCATTTGCAAATCAATTTGGTTTTCACGGGAGACTCAAGTGAGTCTCTCGTTTATGATGTTCTTCAACTGAATGTGCTGCACACAGGCCGCCTCATGTTTCAGTTGGTACGATATTCGAGATATCGCAGTATATTTTCATGAAGGAAACTACTCACAAGGTTGCTGAAAACTCTTCGACAGCCCACGACCGGTTTCGCCCTTCTTGGGGCTCATCAGGTAGGCGCAGTCCCCGAGTTTCCGTCAACCTTATGTTCTACTTGAACCCAAATTGGACTGATTTCGACAAATACACTCATTTGCAAATCAATTTGGTTTTCACGGGAGACTCAAGTGAGTCTCTCGTTTATGATGTTCTTCAACTGAATGTGCTGCACACAGGCCGCCTCATGTTTCAGTTGGTACGATATTCGAGATATCGCAGTATATTTTCATGAAGGAAACTACTCACAAGGTTGCTGAAAACTCTTCGACAGCCCACGACCGGCTTCGCCCTTCTTGGGGTTCATCAGGTACGCGCAGTCCCCAAGCTTCCGTCAACTTTATGTTCTACCCGAAACCGATTTGGACCGATTGTGACAAATACACCCACTTGCAAATCAATTTGGTTTTCACGGGAGACTCAAGTGAATCTCTCGTTTATGATGTTCTTCAAATGACGGAAACTCGGGAACTGCGCCTACCTGATGAGCCCCAAGAAGGGCGAAACCGGTCGTGGGCTGCCGGAGAGTTTTCAGCAACCTTGTGAGTAGTTTCCTTTATGAAAAAAATATACTGCGATATCTCGAATATCGTACCAACTGAAACATGAGGTGGCCTTTGTACAGCACATTCAGTTGAAGAATATCATAAACGAGAGATTCGGTTGAGTCTCTCGTGAAAACCAAATTGATTTACAAATGAGTGTATTTGTCGAAACGATATCATGTTTTTTCATACTTGTGGCAACCCTAACGAAGAAAGAGAGAGAGATCAGCCTCAGGACTGGCCAGAACCGTTCTATTATTGAAAGCATCTTCTCTGTTAGAAGGACGACTTCTACAGTTGCAAAGTTTTCCTTCCACGATCTGTTTGATCTTATTGCAGTCAATCAGAGATACAAAGGTGTCTCACGTACCGTTTCAGTGCACATATTTGCCGATACTCGTGGTGACTTGCGTGTATTTTGAACAAGATATATGGCAAGTAAGAATTGTGGTTATGACCATTCACGCGGATTAAGTAGAATATGATGGTCGTTACCACTGGTATTAGAATGGACAGGAAGGTACCTGTGAGAATTTGAGAAAGCGAGTGCGTGCCTCTACAAAGGCAGACGCTCCACAAAACATTTGTAAGTGACCAAGGGGTGTTACGTACTAGGTTAGTGTGCTTGGAAGCAGGTTGTTTACGTCTTCAAAGCATCTTTCTTCTGGTGAGCCCTTCCTCTGGTGGCCAGCATCATTTTAGAACCTCGCAAGTTCTTGTGTAGTTGAAAGCGTATTCTCCTAGGGAATCTGTTGTTTTTAGACAGTGACATTTTCCTGACTAGTTTCACAGGACTTCGCTCACATGTCAACGCTGCAAGCTGGAAATAATTGCTGTCCGTTCATTTCCTCTCATTTCTGAGTATCGTTTGATGGGAACGGTTTGTATTGCCAGGTTAAGTTGTTTTTAATGACATTTCTGTCCTAGGATGTCCATGTAAGAGATCTCGTGCATCTTGCAAACGGACCATTTCAACAGGAACTGAGTGCGTGGATGAGGACTGGCCACGGAAATTCCGTCATAACTGTGTACCTTTGAAATAAGTCGCGAAGGGAACGGGGCAGTTATCATTCAACTGCTTGCCTGCTTTATTAGGCTGGCGCTAGGAGTATCATGAAATTTGTCAGGGGTGTGTGGTCTATTACAACCAGATGAGGCATTATGCGTTTTTAATAGGTCGACTGTGTCCAGGACTGCAAGGTGTGGACGACGCCCCGTGAGAAAGATGGTCCGTGACTGCTTTATACAAAGTCTGATTCCAGGAGAAAGTCAGAATGGTAATGACAGTCAGTATAGCGGATGTCATGTGGATGGTAACGATTTTTCAGCAGGTCGGGTGGGTTACTTTAGTCAGTCGACTGAAGTGTGATGATGTGAAAACGAAAGAGGCGAGTTGTAGAAGTTGCATGCCTGAAGTAATCCCGAAGTCCCTAGGAGATGGGCTAGACAAATGACGTTTTGTGTGCCAAAGAGTTGGACAAACTGTTTGATTTTGCTTTACGAAGTAAACGTGTCAGATGCGCAGTGAGATTTCCGAAGGCCTTAGTGAAAATAGGTGTGAAATAACTAGAGGTCTTCGATCACTGCAGAAATCGACGTGTAATGAAACTGCAGTACTTGAAGGAAATGTCGAATAACTAAAACCAGATGTCAATGTGAGCTCCTTCACTGACGGTATCTACAGTAGCTCTGGGAGCAGTTACACAGGGATAATGAGGAAGTTTCTTGGCAAGTCGTGGCTCGTGACCATCTCCGGGAAGGCGCTGGTGCCCCGGAGGACAACTGCATATGTGGCCCATTCTGGTCAAAAGTGATGTGAAGCCACTTTGTACCAACACATCCCGAAGACCTAATTGGTAGGTCCCGATTTGTACAGATGTGGCAGCCTTTCGGTGCTCATGGGCGGATGCTATCCCAGACATGTCTGAGACCGATTCACCGCTACTCGGATGAGAGTTACTTAAAAGCAAAGTTAGTAAAAAGTAAGCAAGATTCAAAATAATTCTTTATGGATATGGCGGAACACACTGATCAAAACACGTCCCAATAGTAACCAAATGCCCTGTTTACAACCACAAAAATTTTATCACATTTCTTCCCACCTATAGCCATCGAATTCAGAACTTCGATGACTTAAACAGACACACTGACTAAATCTCTTCGATCATGGACGAAACATTTGCGATCAGACCAACAACCAAGTAGCGCATCCGAGCTACCCGCATTCCGCAACATCACTGGTAATTATTGCTGTTGGTTCACACAAATGTAGAGAATGTAAACAGCTTTCGTTCAGTTAACCAGTGTGATATCTATGGAAAATCATGATATTGATTCGGTACAACACTTTGTTCATTTTATTCCAGTCAGTCTTTGCTTTTGAGCTTGAACTTAGTTTCCTCAATCTGGCAATTGGTTTGTGAGCTACCAGGATTCGTTTTGTCTGCAGTAGCCTTGGTGTGGGTTTACTTCATGACGTCCCGTCTTCTTTCTAAATCGCGCCGTTGTTGCTGCTACAGCCGGGGATCTTTTTCTTCAAGCTTCTTCTGACAAAATTTCGCGGATAGCCATTGCTTTAACACCTGTGTTCTCATTTTCACCTACTCCAGTGCGTCTCCCCTCCCTTGAAAAGGGTTTGGATGCAAATCTTCTTGTGGTTTCCCCGGGTAAATGCTCTCTTATTTTGGCTTCTTTGTCCGAGGGATGTGGATTCCAGTTTGTAGCCCTCCTAAGGAGCACGCCAATGAATGGGTATTGATTTTGTAAATTGACTGTAAATATAGTGGCTTCAAAAGTAATGTTGAGCAGTTCATATGGGTTTTGTACCATTGTCCGTTTCATAGAGATGAAAATGTTGTGGAAGTAGCGGACCCAAAGATTTTGGTTGACCAGTGACGGTATGATGTACTTCAATTTCGACGATAAGACACCCACGGACCAGGTACTAAACCGCAGGAGGCAACCAATGAAGCACGAGAAGAATTGCATCCAAACTTCGTTTGGGAGAGTGGGCACGTAATGCATTACAGCGTAATTGAGGAGGAAGGAAGACAGCTAACGCTTGCATCGAAAAGCGGTGCTGCACGAATAATCTTACGAGTTCGTTAACGGGGTCAGCTAACTGTATGGCAAATACTACTGAAACTTGATCAGTAGACTGCATGTATGCGCTGAATTGCATGATAGCTGCTTAGAGGAGTAGAAAACCTGGATCGTGCCAGTGAGACAACAGTTGGCACGATTTACGCTCTGCTAGTGTCGTAAGGCTTAGCTGATTCAGTCATAAGATCCGATGACTAAGAAGACAGAAGGGCTGAATACCCAAGAAGAGCGACTGAGTGACCAAGTACCGATAGGGTGATACCGAATGAGTAGCGTGGTTGCAATTGCAATGAGGCTGTACCTTGGATCAACGCAGTTACCGATGAGGATCGTGCAGTGACGGAAAGGCTTGTTTTCAAACTTGTGCCGAAACGTCGATGTAGTGACAGGGTGGAGAGCACGTTCCTACGGAGAAATTTTCTTCCTTTAGGGTTCTCAGCAAAGCATATTATACATATGTATACAAAGCCTTTTAAAAGACAAGTAGCAGCGTAAACTCCCAATTTAAGACATTAGAAAATTTAGGAATATCATCATCATCATCATCACCATCATCATCATCATCATCACCATCATCATCGTTATCGACAGCATGACGTGAGTGTTCAACACTGATGCTTCGCTACCATGATTTATTTGAAAGCCTTATTGCGAAGAAAGGAATCAAGGTGGATGGGGAAGGGACTTAATGCTAGCTTGCTACAATCATTCCGAGGTGCCTACACCTCCAGACACTCATTCAGGCAATCTGGATAGAAACTGACAACAAGAACGCCACTGACATCGGTTGGCAGCCATATCTTGCAGCGTCTCCAACCAGGCGCAGTGAGGATCACGCGGTCCCCAACCTGGAAGGCGAGTAGCACCGACAGCGCCCAAGC
>SJOL01000633.1:0-35753 GCA_004794785.1 Opisthorchis felineus | reverse complement strand
ACTACTGTCCAAGCGTCGTTGTGATTTTCTACCTTTTTCAGGTTTCTAATCAGCCCATAAAGTTTGTTTTCCAGATAAACCTTGTTTTTACGGTGGATTCAACTCTTCGTTCCAATGCCTTGCTGGATTTGTTCTGGTGTTCATGAGCAGGCCTCCTTAGGTTCAACGGCTATCGTCCCGCCTTTTTCCGTAATCTTTGCTCTTGCCATTTGTTTACCGTTCAGTCTGGCTAATGCCCAAGCTCTTGGATGGCCTAGTAGTGGCTAACGGGTCACAGCACATGGTATGGTGAATTTCCGCAGAAATTCGTGTGGGAAGTGCAGCCGTTGTCGATAGGTGGAAGTCTGCCGTTGACGGGCTGTTTTGAGCGTGATCAGATAGCTGTTGATTTGCTTACCGAGGGTGACACATGTGGCGAGCAGATTGGCCGGACAAACAACGAATTACCTTCAAGGAAGACAGAACACGGCACAAATCGTAAACGGGCCAGTCGGATCAGTGGTCAGAACTCCTGGAAAGAATCCGTCCAACGAGCGAATCGAAGGCCATAATTGCACATCGCAACCCAACGAGTGGACCAATAGATCTACGAAGACCCTGCCTTTCAGTTAACCAATTGCACTGGCATGTACCAGACCTTAGTTGAGACCTATGGAAATGCAGACTGGCAAGGAAATTGCATCCACTCATCGGTGCATTGATGTTGCCTCCTCGACTGGTAACAGAACGTTTGCGAGCCAGTTGCCAAGCTCTGCGAACAGAACAAAACAGCAATCTCTTCATCAACGACTAGCATTCCAGTCAGAATTAGAACCTCGACGGCTGCTATGGACAACAACACTGAATATTCTGGTTTAAATCAGTGCAACGTATGAATTGCATAGCGTTTCCACTGATTTCAGGATGCCAGTTTTGAATGTCTAGTGGATTTTTATGGAGCGGTCACTCTTGCATCCATCAGGCTTATTTGCACACCCGTAAACACAGATAGAGTGTCTTGCCTCTGGCTGACCACATGAAAACTTTGATTGGCTTCGTTTACTGTATTCTAGGGATTACTGTGCTGTCCCCTCCAGAGGAGAATATAATTTTAAGGCGATAGAGAAACAAGCCTGTCCAAGATATCTCTGTATTACACGAAGTAGGCTGCCCTTCAAGAGATGTGCCTTTAAAAAGGCAGAAATGGGGTCATCTAGGTTGAAAAGTATCCTTTTTTTGCGTATTCGAGGCATGCGGCTTTGCGTGACCGCTGTTCTTTGCACCAGCGATGCGACTGACGCAAGGAGACAATGTAACGGAGCTCTCAAGAATAAGGTTCTCACGGTGCACCTACGGAGGTCGTCCATCTAATGCAAGTGACCTCGATGGACGAATGGACAGTCACAGGAGCGCACCAAAGTATGGTCAAGTCTTTTGAGTTTTATGTGTCGATTAGATGCTAATCCGTCTAATTTGATATGCATGTGTGCCCAAACATGAGAAAAGTTAAACGAGAATCCATGGAGAAGCAGCCCATTCCTCATGGACTGAAAGCTATAAACAGCCTTCCGTAAAAGTCACAGATAACCAAAAAATGTTTATTATTTGTTATTAATTGTTTGTCCCCCGAAGGAAGTGTCCTAATCACAAGCGTCGAATGCAGGCATCGTCAGATTCATTCAAGAATGTGAATGAAGTAAGACTGGCCTGCTCTGTATTCTGCACTTCGGTCTCCGTGGTGGTCGTATGCATTTTCATTACCAGTCAGCCAGTAGAGGAACATTCTGACGCAGCCATCCCCCTCAAATAAGTTAACTCCTACCTCATATCAAAGAAAAATGCTTCCACCGTCAAAGTGTACCTCGCCGAAGAGATAACCTTCATAAGAAAATTGCCATTCTGGCCTGTTTAGAGCAGGTACGCTCTTCTGAGAGGGAATGAGCTGACACTTAAACCTTGGTGTGCTTTGAGCTGCCACCAAGACAGACACTGTACTGTAATCAAAGTGACAAGCAGCTCCTCTGTACTTTCGAGGTCTGACTAATTTACAATTACAAAATGAAAATTTACCTGGGACCTAGTCGGCTGCATGCAAGCTGAGAACGAAAATCCCGGCGTTTATATAATTTTTTAGTTACTGCCTTACTTTTTTATCGATTCCGGTAAAAGTTGATGAGTTCACCGTCTTCATCACAATCATAATTTCAATTTGTGACAGTACACATATCAACTACTAATCATGTGATGGGTGAAAGCCTTTGGTAGCTCACTATCCGTTTCCCGATTCTTGGGGTTTGTTGCGCTAGCTTACTTTGTAAGGTATGATAACATAATCATTCGTTTTTCAGACCAAATTCTCAGCAAAACCCACCAGAATCTCTTGTATGTGATGCTTTCTAATAGAATACGGTATAAAAACAAAGAAAATTATACAAAACTAGTTGGTATTGATGGCTAAGTCTAGAACATTTCAAAGGGTACGGGCGTGGAGCCTTCAAAAAAATTTGTCCATGTTCCGTAAATATCTATCCCGTGGTTCTTTATAGTTACATTCAGACACTTAGTTTCACGTATAATCTTGCAAAATACAAGAATGGCTTTTGTCTTGGGGGTTTGGCTCTTTTTTCGATTTGAAAAACAAAGTTCACCAGTTTTTTTTAAAATCCAAATTTCCTCGTTCATTCGCTAAGCTACGTCAACTCTCTTGAAGCATCTGTTCGTCCTTTTTCTGTGCTCTTAAATCCCTGCGGACGTCTGGTGTACTTTTAAGGGCATGCATGCACTTTGTGAAACTGCACCGTTCATTTTTTCCCGCCTCTTTTCGCTACTGAATCAACAGTTCGCAAAACAATTAGAATGGCTGTATGCAGCACGATGCTTCAGTGACCTTGCTGTGTAATTTTCAGTCAGGCTTTATTCCGATGGCTCACGCAAACTACACTAATACGCACAGAGCCAGTTTCACCGACAAGTCTAGGCCATTTGTACTGACATCTAGTACAGAGTTAGGAACTGTCAGCGTAGTTTATGCTCTCAGATTTAGAAGCATGACATCATTGTGAAAAATCTCGCCTCAATTTCATTGCTACTATCGATCATGGTAAATCGCTCCTATGCGAATGGTCCCACTACCAAATTCCATCACTTTCTTCAAAGCATTAACGCTCCTGTGAGTGAATCTTACCAGTTTCTGCACGCATTCCACCTGTACCACGTGAATCCTACCACGTCTCTCTGGTTAATCATGAAGAGCTTATGTTTTCTGTGCACATCAGCCAGTCATTCCTCTCAATTTACGACAGAAAAAAGATGGAACTGGTGATTCTGGGCTTAATGACAAATAAATTTTCAACATAAACATCAGTTGGTAATGGTCACGTGACCAGATTTGCTCGATCATGGGTGGCTTGCAAACACACATAGGCACAAACGATAGGTGGTGTTTCGAGTCATTTAACATGTTTTGACAAACACTACACTACATGGGATGTAGTTTGTCAACCTGTTAACAACAGGTTGTGAGCATAAATAGGCAATCTTGTGAGCATCCATAAACCTTCACACATCAAAAATGGTTGATCGCCTGGCCGAAATTAAATGCGTGGAAATGCCTATTGAGATGCAAGAAGAAGCGGTGCGTACAGCAAATGAGGCACTGGATTCTTATTCAGAAGACTATGAGATCGCGGCCTACCTGAGACAGCGATTTGACAAATTGTACAAACCAGTGTGGCATTGTTTTGTTGGTCGAAGCTTTGGCGGGTAAGTGGTACACTGTGTTTATCGATTCATAAGTTTTTAACCCAACAAAGCTTCTGGCTTCCGAGACCCACAGTCACAGATTTGCCTAGATGCTTGATGAGGAAGTAAACAGCCATATTAATGGAGTTTGATATTTGTCATTACTGATCGCTTGTTCAACGCAGTCCACCATCCGTGTGTGCCTAAGAAGGTCGCTTCAGACTAACATAACCATGAATACTCGCCGTCAGTGACTAGAAATATTTTGATTTCATTATACAGTCTGTCACACTGAGCTTCAGTTAGGTCGGTGTCTAAGGAGCGTGGCTCAAACTGAACCCTGGCATCTCCATTGCTCCCGTCTAGGCTTGGGCAATCTGGCAGTAACTCGGCCCTCGTTCTTCCTTCTGGTAGCTTGGCAGCTAGGCACCGAAAGTATGTTACAGCTGAATTGTTTGTTCTTTCACTCAGTCATTTTGTCACTCTGGAATAAGGTCGTTGGATGGTAGAAAGGGGAGAAGTTTACTGACGGCTACTTTAAGTCAGGCTTTATTGTTAACCTCGCTCAGCAAAACGCCTCAGTCTGACACGATAACTGGACACGAAATGTCATGGATGATTCGGCTGTTTGCAACCACTGTGACAGCTTCGTCAGACTCACTCAGCGGCATTTGAATAGTGAACCACAAACCCGAGGAGTGTTAGTCACATGATCAATCAATAATTTAGACATCGATTTCGCACATGTGTATATTCTGAAACAAGACGTACCTTAGCAATAGGCATGGAGGTATAGAGACAGGCAAGCATAATTTCAACGGTTCTCTCATCCTTGTAGGTCAGATGGCCCTGAAATAAAAAAACTGACGAAAATTTCTCCTCTTTGAAGTCAACAGATTGAGTTCTGACTGGCAATAAGTTACCAACTTCTAACTATCTATTTGACACATATACTAATCCAACTCATAAATAATTTCTATCGGAATTTCTATCACACAGTGTTTCACTGCGTGAAAATGAGTACAACTATTATCAGATGAACGATCAGCATTTGTATAAAAATATGATTCCTTCTTGGAATGAACCTAAGGGAGAAACCTCTACCCGATTCCTCCTCTGGGCAGGGGAAAGCTGTAGTCTGATGCCAGTAGACAAGATCCAAACTCGGAAAACTTTAGTTGGAGCTGAGTTATAGCCCCGTCGGTCAAAGAAAGTCAAAACTCAACGATCAGTCCGATTGGAATAGATCCAGTTCTCGTGCACGGAAGCCGGTGGATTCCAGAACGTTCGCTATCACTCCTTCATGCAAAGCGCCCCATCTCTTTGAACTCAGAGTAAAGTTCGGATAAACGATCGATGAGAGAACAGCTCAAACACAGCCGGGGTATGAATGGAGGGGTATCGTGGAACCAGAAAATTCCAGAAATGAAATAGCCAGTGTGTTTGGGAATTTGTGGGAGTTGTTTCAGTCGGTTCACAAAAGGGGACTTAAAAAATATTCCGTAAGTGAGTAAATGAAGGACAATTTTGGAAACTTAATTTACGCTAAAGACCGGCTTCTAAATGGGCAGGAGGAATATATATTGGTTGGCCTCTTATTAGCGTATCTATGTTTTTCATTCTGCCGGTCAACTTTGAGCCGTTGTTTGTGAGTTGACAAAGTACTAATATACCTTTCTGCCTTCAGGTGCCATCGGGCTGCTGGGTCAGATGAGGGTCCCCGGCGTTGTTATAGTCTTTAGGGGAATTTTGGTGTTTCTCTTTAACCAGATTGTTCGTACGTAATCAGCAGCGCGAACGTTTTCCAGAGAATCTAAGCAAATTGGTGACCGTACGCGAGTCCAGAAAGGAACTGGAACATAGTGTGGAATTTTTAAAGTTAGATTACAACATCTTGCTCCACTACGTTGTGTTTTGACTTTAAAAAATTTCACATTATACACCACATGTCGCTCAATCTTTTCAACACTACCCTAGCCGAATTTGGCCCGGAACTCTTAGGTACTGGAATCCAATGTTTCAATTACAGCGGATAGAAGTCCTACGCCTCATGGCCACCGGCCTCCTTTATATTGCGGTGTCTTTCTTCGACTTGTGGGATGTAAGTCCTACAGCGTCAATCAGGATTTAGACCTAACAGACTGTGGACTGATCATATCTTTGAATTACGTCACCTGTACCACCAGCCAGCAGTAGCAGTTTTCCTCGACTTTAAAGCACCCACCAACTGTGCGGACAGAGCGGCTGTTGTAAATATTTTTGGTCAGAAACGACTTCGCCTATAGTTTTAGAACGTTTTTTCGTGTCCTGTACACTCATACATCCAGTCGAGTTAGTGTACACAATGGCCTGACCAAAAACTTTCGCACAACGAGTACAGTTCGTCGGGGCTGTTACCTCTGCCCTTTTCTGCTCAGATGTGTCATCGATTTTGTCGTAGAATTCTCACTGTAAGGGACAATGAATCTGGTAAAGAAATCAAGTCTAGAGAGAGCTCGGTGGAACTGCATTCAACGGATGACATCGTTTTGTTGTTTGACGATGGCTGTTCCGCACAAGGTACTCAGAACCGCATCCCGGAGGCGTCTCACATTTTGGCATGCATTTTTAATCTGTAAAGTGCAAAGTTTTACTTCAGAATGAACAGCTTGGTTTCCTTGATAGGTTTATGTCCTGGTTCATGTCACGCATAAGTCGTGGTTTTACTTTGTGGGGATAATCAAGGAACAATCACTTATGGCCGCAAAAACAAAGTCCTCTGAAGCTAAATGGCTGTATGTAAAATATAGCTCTGGGAGCGATCTCAGTATACGGTTGTGAATGTGAGCCCCAATCCGAGGACCTTAGACATCCTCAAACGTTTGATCACCTGTGTTTCCGCAGCATAGCAAGTGTAAGCTGGCTGTATGGAGTAAGCAACGAGGCGGAGCGTAAGCGGGTATTCGGTGACCAACCAGAATTGTTAGAGCAGCAAATAAAACTAATCAGACTGAGGTGGTTGGGATTTATATTACGTATACCCAACCTCCGTCTACGCAAAAAACGGTTTTCTTCTCTAAGTGATTTTTTGGCAAAAGGTTTGAGGAAGGGATAGTCCCGGTAATGGCGACATGAAATGAAGTCTACTGCAGTCACACTGAGTGCTGTAGGATTTTTGTGCCCTCTTCGGTGGACCTGGGTATCTCTGCTTACACGTGGATGGAAACCTTGAAGGATGCAACACGCAGTCGATCCCAGTTGCGCGCAGACTGTTTTTTCCTAACTAACCGGTTCAGTTAAGTTTTCCTGTCGTTGTGCGCTAGAGTTTTTTCGGCTGAGTTCCCACAGGATGCTGGGTTGATCCAGCTGATAGCCCCTTACTCCGACATGAGGCTCAGATGTACTCAGTCTAATGTGTAGGTATTTTATTCTCGATTGTTTTCCCCTAAAGACAGGGCTTCTTCGCACTAGGTTCCCTGTTCGTCTCACTCTTTACCAAGGGCTTCCTCCTTCCTGGCTTTGGGTCGGGTAAGCACCAACTATGTATTTCCGGAGTATTGCCGTCAATGATGTTGTGGGTGCTAGTCTTTTAAAGTGCTGTTTAAGTCCTGCTTCAACTAACTACTCTGGATTTGGGCCCCATGTGTGCTGCATGCAATAGCCCAGTTTTAGCCCGTCTAAACATTCCGTACACACGATCACATGCCAATCGATTGGCTGGAACAACTAACATCGTTTAGTTAGCTCAATAAATCATGCTAATCAGGTGATACAGACCCTGTTTTGTGCTTCTTTGTGTATTGACTGTGCATCTCTAGCTACGAAGATTATTTACTGCAGAAACATTGGAGGCGCATGCGCTCAGCTGATCTCACATATGATTCGAATTCATTCTGAACGTCATCCAGAACCATGGGGATGAGCGTGCTTTAAACAGATAAATCAGTAAATAGTGCACCAAACTGCTAGCACATGGTCTTTCTTGGTGATGTGTAATGGGCTAGGACAATCTAGTCCTTAGTATCGAAGGGAACAATCCGTCTCTGGCATTGGTCCTAGTCTGCTCGTTAGGGTGTAGGCACCGGAGTGAAATAGAAGAATAAACAAATTAAAAGATAAGAATAAAAAATGATCGGAATACTGTGGATGAAGAATGATTCATACGCATTAATTGTTAAACCAGATCACTATCATCCCTATCCTCATCAGGGGGAGCAACGTCAGTGTCGGCACTGACGCCTCACTGCAAGGTTTATTTATCATTTGAAGCCTCAGAACAAAAAGAGGAGAAAGGAGCGGGTGATGGATTGGAACTGGTGCTGGTCTATCTGAGGCGCCTACAGCTCCAAGTTCTCATTCAGACAATGTAGAAAGAAACGGACAGCACGAACGCCACTAATATCGATTAGCCGTCATTTCTTGCAGTATCTTCAGCCACGCAGGGGAACCCCATCCTGGAAGGCAGACTGCATCACCACCACCACCACCACCACCAAAACAACAACCCAGTAATCCCTTTCAAACACTTCGGCCGCATGTCCCCTGTCATGGGGAGTCGGTCCCGCCGAACACCGTTCTAGTGGCAGTTACATCCGGACGTAGGTAATGTGTCTGTAAGATGGGAGTTACGACCATACCCAGTATGCGTCTGACAGATGTGGGTTAACTCAGACCGTGGGACCAGTACAGCATTGTAAACCACAGTGCGTGTGGCAGGACATCCAGCTGGAACGTTTCTGCAATCAAATCGGATTGTTTTGATAGCGCTTTGGTAAATGGTCTTGAACTCTTAAGGAGCAGATTTGATGAACTTCGGTTTAGTATATAAAAAAATAAAGAAATACCTCACTTGTTGCGGCAAAATCAGGAATCGTATTCTGGCTCCTGTTTTGTTCGCTACGTTTAGTCGTTTGATTGCAAACTTCCCATTACTAACCAGGATGACAGCGCCAGTGTCGGTCGCTTTCGCGCTGTACCGCATTTTGGTGGAGCACCGGCGTGTAGGCATTGCGTCTTGTTACTGGTGCTGTTTATATACGCCTTACTGGCCGGGAGATAGCATTCGACTGCGATTGGTTTTCCGGATGGTTGATCCCATTGGTCAGCCCGTAAGCTCGTTATCTGATTGGTCAGCGTTCGAGTGACCTTTAAGATTCACATGTATGATCCGTACCCTGCGGACCTTGTCTAGTGGCCCTCTAATCCGTCTATCTGACATTCGGTTTTCCTTAAGTTGTCCGATTAGGCTGATGATCATTTGTTAGTGGTAGCAGACTAAGCCTGTGGTAGAGTGGTCGCTTGTCTCCTATTCCAAAATTGCGAAACCTTCTCATTTACTGGTTGGAATTGCGTTCTTCTCTATCTTGTTGAGTGGAAGCCAGGATCATGTTTTCTGATGGCTGTATCATGTTTTTTCCACTGTGTAGACAGTTTTTGCCCGTTTTTTCCAACGTAGTATTTGTAGCAGTCCACGCCGTCAATTCGCCAGACAACTTTGTTTTTTGAACTCCAGTTGATTTTGAGCGAAAGTACATTTTCTTCAGTTTAGAATTTGGTCTGTAGTTCCTAGGATTCTTTTAGGATTTGGCAGGTTATGTGTGGGTTCAGCGAGATTTTGTTACCTGCAGTAAAACTATCAGTTTGCATGTTTGACCAGCTTTTGCTGTCTGATGGTAATCTTCTTCAAAGTTTTCTGATGAAATTTCGTGGTCGTCTGCTGTTCTGAAGTAACCAATGAGGAAGGTATTCTTTCTTTTCAGTTTCAGTGTACAACAATGTGCCCCCTTCTACTGAAGATAGTTAGGTTCCAGTCAATCTTGTGGCTAGTTGAATGGTTGTTATAGTGGTTTCCTCTACCGATGAGAGTAATTTTGAAGATTCTCTTCAGTAGTTTTCCCAACTAGTACGTTTAAGAATGAAACTCGACTGCTATTTCCCAGTTCGATCGTACGCTAGATATCTCCGGTTGAGCTGTTGTCTGGTTCGTGTGTGCCCTTTACCCTTAACCCGTTTCATAACAAAGAAAGCGTTGCCAACATGGCGAATTCATAGTTTGGCAGTGCGGTGAGCTTCACTTTTTGCGTCTCTGCTCTGGTGACAAACCTGGATGTCGGTGATTTCACCGGAGTTCCGTCAGTCTTTGTTTCACCCTTTTTGTCCTGAAATTTGGAAGGCATAGGTTCAAAAGCTTGCATCCGCTTTCCGGTTTCGTATATCCCGTTGTGTTTAGATAATCGTATGTTGTGGACCACAGTTTTCTTAATGCCTTCTTAATACCGTGAACCCGAGTCTGGATAGCCCCTTGACAGCCTGACGCGCTTAGCCAAACTAGAAAGCCAATGAACATGCGAATCAGCTGATCTATTGAACACTGACGCGTACAAACGTGTCGTTTGCAGCCGGAAACGGGCTGCTTATAAATCTCACGTGGAAAGTTCTAAGCGGAGTGATGCTAAAAATAGGACTCATCAGTTAAGGCCAAGTGAAGAACAACCAATTAAATTTGTCCCGACGAAAACGGTCATTCTATTGGCAGCTGTATAGTCCAGTTACTTTCGGAGCTGGTACTCCTAACCTTGTAAAACAACTCTAGTGCGGTTTCTTTGACAAGAATATGATAGGCTGAAGTGAGCAGGTCAGACGAAAAATTTATCACCGTTAATCCTGTCATTCTCTAGGTTGTTAAAAATCACTCGGCATTACTTTTCGCATTCTGATCTATCAAGCAGGCGCTTTAACCTCTTTCTTCATTTACGGCGTTTCATTTTATAAAGCGCGCCACTCGACTGATTAAAACAACTAGCGTGTTCTTTAATGCATTCAGAATTACAAACTGGTGGTCGGGTTTGAACAATTCTGTACTTTTAGACTTGGTAAACAGATGAGTATAAATTTCAGGTATATGGGTGTGACAATCGACAGCACGTTTTTCAGTTTTCCAAGATAGGTTAACTGGCAGTCTAGTTACTGTAAATGAATCTGCATTTTTTCAAATGCGTTTTGTGACGCTCATTTCGTTAGCCTGTCTGAGTGAATATTAGCCGGATGGATGATTTGTCGTTGTTTGAGGTAAATTTTCTCGTTAGTAAGCAATGTGAAATAATTTGCACTATAGAGTAAAATGAAAATGACAAAGCCGTTACCATCGGGCCAAAACTAATCCCAGTATTATCTGAAATCTAAATCATATTTTATAGTTTGAAATCGATACAGTCTGTACCAGGTAAAAAACCTACTGGGGCTCATAGCTTACACGGTTTTCATCTATCGTGAGGAGAGGGAGCTGGGTTCCACCCTATAGGAGGTTTTTACCAATGATACAAGAAAACGTCTTATGGCGCTTTAAGTTTGAGTTCCTGATGAGCATCCTTTTCCATGCTAGGCTTTACGATGACGCTTAGGTGGAAAGTACACTCCCAGCAGTGCTCAGTACAAGCAAAAGCTTCATCCTAATGGTTTTATTTTAGGTTATGGAATTAGTGTTTTTAAAGATCCTCATAAATTTCAATTGTACTTGTGGTCAAGAGATGGGAAACGGCCACACTATTGTATAACTAGTCTACTTCCCTTGTGTCTACTTTTACCTAATCGGTTCGGCAAATGATGCGTGACTGGAACTACTATCTATTAGTTAGTAGCAAAAATACAAAAACAAACAAATGGTTGTTTTGTCTCTCCATCTCCTCCAGATCGGTGGCGTATGAGGAACACCATTTCATCTACTTCACATTGAGAAAACGTGCATTCATGTTGTACAAATGGTCCTGAACAAACTTCCACTCAATCTGAAGGCTTCTGCAAACACCCACCGTCGGACAGTTGTTAGAAGTTCTGAACGTTAGACCGTTCGTGTTGCTCAAATTATTTGTTACGTATTTACATGCAAAAAACCTAATGTATTATCAGTATACTTCATAACTGCTAACAAATTGTTGCAGTTTTTGCAGGGAAAATGGGTGAATTTCCTGCGTCGTTCTGCTTTTCTGTTTGTTTGGAGAAGACACAGTGTTGTACGAAGTAGAGAAATTCTCAATCAGTTTGTTCTGCTTCCGTTGAGAACCGTAGCAGAATTCCGTGTGAAACCGTCTGGAATCAGAATGGGCCGCCAGCGAATGCAAGCAAGCACTTGACATTAAATGCACAAATGCACAAGAAAATTTAACAAAGCGTCGGAAAGTTATGGGGTATTAAAATAGCGAAAAAGTTCTGACGGTTTTATCGATACAACATTCAGTCGAAAATGATCCTCAGGGAAGTTGGTTCCAAGAACATTCCTAATATCTTGACAGTCGTGAGTAATGCTTACACGTCATGTTACCTGTTAGGTTGTTTGCGTCATTCAAGAGAGGCACGTTCTTGATACTGTTGAATCTTGAAAAGGGTCTACAGATTCGCAAGAACGACTAACAACCTGATTACAACCAAACTGAACTAAATAAAAACACCATTTTGTTAAATTTTTTGAACAATCGTTAGAATTGTTTTTGGCTAAGTGACAAGCATGTTGCCTGTTGTGGCTTAATCCATTCCGGTAACAAGTGGCTCCATGTTGAAACAGTTGAGTCTGCATATTAGTGTTAGGCGAGTACAGCGTTCATTTCAATCTGTTCCACTTTCGGGGTAGACGAAGAGGAATCTCCTTGAATTACAGGGTGAAGTGCTGGACGATCATATCACTTGGATGTACAAAGGAGGAAAAATGTGGTCGAAAGAAGTTGGACCTAGACGCTCCCAGTAGATCAGTGTGTGGAATATTAGCCTAACCTTGGGGAGCTTAGGGGGTTTCTAGTGACGAAACGCATTTCCGCGGTCAATTTATGGTTCAAAAGGCAATGGTTGCAAGTGAGAAGCTTATATTTTTACAACTTTGAACGGGTTTGCTTTTGAAAAGACTACTGATAACTCACGCTTCATGGCTGGTCGGTTGCCTGTTCGCTGAACGGGCTAATTAGGTTGCAAATGGGTTGACATCGTTAGTGCTTCGATGGAGCATCACACTGTTTTTCTTCACAACGAAGCACTGACGACATAACCCCGGTTGCTGATTAAATGTTCGTAACCCAACTGCCCAACTCAGCGAACAAACCAACGGCTGACTACGAGGTCGAACTATATGGTAAATTTGTATACCAGGATACTTGGTCCCAAACTCGTTTCAACTTGTGGTCGCGATGTACATAAGGATATATTTTCAGTACGCACTATTTACTTCACAGTATATTAATTTATCGAATCAGCCGTGGTTTAGTCCAGTTTCCAAACTCATCAAATAACAGTCGAGAAATCACTGCGAAACAGCTGTCTGAAGACGACTGCATTGGTTAACCAACTGATGACTGAGAGGGAATAGAGAGAATTTGAGTGTTTAGAGCTGACGAGTTCGAATGCGACCATGTCAAGCCTGTTATTTGATAATAAAGCATAAATTATCCTTCGTCTCCGAAAAAATGAATCATTCTAGCGCTTAATCCTAACAAGATAAGTTGATCTTGTGGGATACGCAAGTGAATAACAACTGTTGCAGTCAAGGTACTCACCTGAAATTTTGACGCAATTTATTGCCTGTTTCTTCTCATTTCCGGACTTCGTTACACTTGAGGAATCAGTCCATATATGGGTGTTGCGATCACTGTGCCCATAACTGTCTGGTGATTGGCGGGATATCGATGACAGTAGGACATTTCAGAAGGCTCGTTACGCGGGCAACACGGCCCATCGTACCATACACACCCTAATGAATTCCAAGTGATCCTTTTTACAGTAACTTCCATTGCCCAGAAGGAGGTTCACCTGAAGCGGACCACCATACACAGGCGATTCACCTGGATTCGGCCGAGTCTGATGTCAAAACCAAATTCGTGTGCAAATAAGAGTATTTGTTTTAAATTATGTTGACGCAGTGACACTCGACCGATTCGGAATTCAAATCAGTTCAGTTTATCAGTTATAAACCGTGTACCATAGGCACATTGGTTCCAGCTGCTACAGCTTCGATCACCGGAAAACGGGAGAGTTTGGGGCATACAGCCAAGTCTTAGAGGCGATGGCGTGCTCAGTTTGTTCGGAAATTGGGTAGCTATGCATTGAAAGCGATAGCTTTGATGCACGAGCTCCACTGACTGCGCGACTGGGCCATTTCTGTTAATGTCATTAACCACTGGTGATTTGAGTCCCGGGGTCCCCACCCAGGGAGGCGGCAGTTGCCCACCCGACTAAGTTTACTGGTTTGTGTTTTCATACTTCGTTGCCAGGTCATACACTGTCCACCTCTCGGTCGCTTCCAGTCAGCACAGGGCTGAGCGAAAAGCGCTCTGCGAGGCAGACGGTCTTCTGGCATGCGGAGTACATGTCCTGACCAGCGTAACCTATGAAGCGTGAGTAATTCATCTATCGCGGGAGAGTTCCTTCTTCCTAAGACCAGCTGGCGTACCTCAGTATTACTAATCCGATGTTCCCACCAGATCTGACCAATGCTTCGGAGACACAGATGGTCAAACACTGACATCTTTCGTACATCCTCTGCGCGTAGGGGCCACCTCTCTGATCCTTACTACCAGGTCAGAATAGACCTAATCTGGTGTCACGGGTTAACCGGCGGAGATTTCAGCAGAAATAATGCACCAACAACACCCAAACTCCTCCTAATCTCTTTCACACTCTTCTGCCAATTTGTACGTTGTCCAACTCAAGGTTTGCGCTATTCTGAATAAGACACGAGAACAACACTTATCTAGGTAGACGATGTTTCCGCTGGCACATAGTCAAGCCACTTTGTGTGAACAGCTTTCATGCTAATCCAAGGAAGCTCGAGGACTGAGATACCACATGAATGAATTTGACACTCATTTACCATCTTTGACAAAGTACAGCAGAGGACTTGTGCGCCCTGGAAATCAGACTTCAGAACTGGAAGTTAGCCCCCCTAACTTAATAGTTAAGAGAAAAGCAGGTCGAAATATTTTCAAAATTCTTCGTCTTATATTTGTTAGAATATCAGGGGAGGTTGTGGTACGCAATGAGATTCAAGACAGCTATGCTCTGAATAATACATGATTCTTGGAGTAAACTATGCGTGGGATATATTTTAGCAAGAATGAAGCAATAGTAATCTGGTTCATGAAGACGTTCTATATAAAATGATATAATGCGCTCTTTCTGGCTCAGAATCCAAGCAACGGTGGTGTTGTCCGCTGGTTCCTACTCAACTTTCTTGCTTCAGGGGGGTACGGAGACCAGTCCTGCAGGGCCCTGACCCAAATTCTGTTTGGGTGCTGAAGTCTTGAGCGGCTGGAAGCCAAGTTCTTCTGGAGGGATACCAAACTGTCGCAGTTTACCCTCACAAGTCGCGAGTAAATCATTGTGGGCCTGAAAAACGGAAAATATAGAACAATCAATTAAAAAGTTACCGAATGTGAGTAACGCAATTCCTTATGGTAGATGTTGCTTTCAACTTTTCAGGAAATGTCACCCTGGAAGTCATACGACAAAAAGATATTCCAGACTTTGTTTGTTTTGCTAGGCTTTCCTGAACTATTCTACGCAATAGTGGGGCTGCAATTAGAAACCTGAATTTTCCACTGGTGAATCAACAGATATTCATAGTAACTAGCAAAACGAACGTCGAGTCTGACTGTTTTGACTCGTCTGGTAAAATGGCCGCGCAGGGTCTGGTTTTCAGTTCACGATCGTCGATGCAGGCCTCGTGCCAGTGATATGGATAAAATAGGAGTAAAGCAGTAGTTCAACCAAGAAGTACAGAAAAGAATGAATTTCCAACCCATTGGTCCGTCCGCATAATTTTTCAGGGCCTTGAAGCAGAAAATGTGTTAGTTTGCTGGATGCGCGCCTTTCATCGAGTTCGACGTTGAGTCACGTACTTTAGTGTCTCAACTTATACTGCCTCATCATCGGTCTAGAGGTCTACGTGGGCCTGTTGTTGCTAAATCTGCGGTCGGGTTTTTCGTATTTTGTTGGTGTTGTGAGATTTTGGAATTCTTTCAAAGAAAACTTCGTCCTGTGAGTAAAGCCAGTCTAGTCTGGAAAACCGCGAAGCGATGTACAGCTCTGTTTATCCTTAGTTGGATTAACCAGCAGTTCACACTTGACGGAACTGCACAGAGTTTTGAGTCCTGGCTAGTAGCCTGACCCTAAACCGTTGGGTCGTGATTGGCTCATCTTCAGCTTGAATTACTCATACTAAGACAGGATGCTGGGCCGCTCATTCTTCAGTCACGGAATCCCCATCACGTGGTCACATGTGTTGACTGGCTCCTCGAGTGACAAACCTCTCAGATGAAAATTCCACTCATCGTGGGAATTATTCTTCCTTCCGAGCTACTTATAGTTTGTTGATGGTGCAAATATACACGGGAATTTTTTCTGCGAATGGGGGGAATTTTTCCACAACTTCTCGTCACGCTAAAGTTTCCATCCGGCTTAATCTAGCACATGCTGGTGATGCATGTATTTACTGGTGTTCGGTCAATGCACGTACAACGCGTCCTAACCTACGAAACCGGTGCAGTGAGGCAGGTCTCCAGGGGTTGGAGCGGTCGGGTTCTCTTCGCCGAATTCTTTCACTGCTCGCTTAATATTTGAAATCAGACAAGCCATGACGCGAAAATGACGACAGTCAAAAGCCTTCGAAGAAGTCAAGTTCGGCAACCATATGACAGTAGCGCACTTGAGATATCCTAGCAGCATGTCAAACCCGTTTAGGCCACATACTATTGCCTATGCTGGTAACCGGAATAAACTGGTCTATGTATTTTCATTGGTTTTGCCTGCAGTGAGGTTTCCGAAGGGCTTTCATCTTCCTAGGAAAACACGGCAGTGTCCAGACCCGTAACATCTGATGCCATATATACATACATACATACATTCGAAATATCATACATATATTCCAGAAACGCAGACAAGGTTGAAATGTGGTCCGACAATTCATATATAGGACAGTAGATAAAGAGTGTAAGAGGATAGCAGCGTGATAGATGACTTGTTTCAGAGACGGAACAAACTCACTTCATCGCTATAGGTACTTTAAGTTGGTGTGGCATACTCAGAATCCCTCATAAATCGTCAGAATAAGACTGTGTAAAAATTAACGTTCAGCTTGGGAGCAGTTCTGAGACACATTTGTTTGGTCTTCAGTCGCATGTATGTCGCGTGACTGTAAAAAAACATTTGTTTTTCTCTGTGCTGACCAAGCCTAACCAATCACTAAAAGTAATCCATGTTTTCGTCTTAGGAACTTATGGTGAGAATGAATTAGGAAAACAGACAATGCTTTTACGGTAAAGAAAACTCACTTTACAGACACGAGCTAACTCGTAGTGAAGGTCTTTTATTGCTGTGTTCTTGGAGTCCAGGATATCCTGTGCGAGATATGATTGTACATTTGTGTAAAGAATGGGTTGAGACACCAATAATCTAGTGCAGTTTAATTCAGAAGAGAGAATCACGAGAAACGCGTGGTACTAAACGTGGCTCACCAAGTCACTATTCACTAATGCACCCTATAAAATCATCCACATTAATGCACGACTGCTAGAGGTGAACCTCTCTGATAGTCATTGTACAAACCTAGTCGAATGATGCCTATTACTGGTTAACCACAAATGTATGCGTCTAGGATGCTCCTCCTAAGTGGTGCTGACAACTGGATGCTCCTTTTCGTGCACTGTGTGGATCAGTTGTTCTGTTATACCCCAAACTGGGGTCTGTCAGTGAAGGGAACTGCGCATTTAGAAACACAAACCAAGCGCCTACAAACAATCAGACGCGAATGTAAAAGCCTCATTTGCACACAGTTTTGAAAAGGTCGGCATCCTCAAGTGCCCTATTGTACTTTCTTGGACGTTGTATGATTAGCAAACAATAGTGAGCAAAAAGAGTGAGGCGGTTTGATGATTTTAAATCAGCCTTCCATCAGATGTAGGGACGACGCTTTGAACTGCTTGACCAGGTACTACTCGCAAGTTTCATCAGTAGTGTACACATTTACACCAGTTGGACATGCTGATGGCTTTATAGTCACCCTCTCCTGTTCATCCTGCGGTCTTATTGCCTCACAGTTCATATTTTACAAGGTGTTTAGGTGAATTCAGGTACGTCTGAACGCAAACCGTATGTGGGACTAGCCATCATGTGCGGGTGTTCATCGGCGTATTGAGATCTGGATAATCCGGAAACGGATGCCCCCATGATCATCACTAGGGAGCTATACACCCAGACATAGTTTTGGATCTTATGGCAACTAATCTCTTTTGGAAGTAATTTTAACGTCCTAACGCATCTTCCAAAGTGAGTGTGTCGAAAATTTTCGAGCTAGAGAAGAGTGACCTATCGCAGTACTGATTGTCATAACCGACTGGTCTTTGTCGTTTTGGCCTCCAACTAAGAGTTCCACCGAACTCATGTGCTCATCTAGCAGGAAGTGTAGAATCAGACAGAAGACCACTGGCTTTGTTCTCTTCAAGTTTTTGATCCATCATGCTGCCTTCATAAAATTTTTAAATCGGGGATGTCATTCGCCTTAACAGTGGTAGAGGGCTGCTCAGTTTAGTTGAGTTTTCTCAACCACACTTGGGAAGGAATCCGTAGATTGCCGTATTGGACAGGTTCTAGATCAGTGACTAAACCTAATGAGCAAGATATGCAAAAACACAATTTACATGTCTTGCCGAAGATACAGTTTGAGCTGAAGCCGCCTTTCAAAAGAAATGCATGACAGAAGCCATGTTCAGTAGTTCACCTCAATGAATGTTTGCACGAAGAAATACTAGCTGAACTTTGCTCAGCTGTACACCCTTTCAGTTTCATCAGAACTTTCGTCTTCCGTCAGATTTTTATGTTATTGAATCACTTCTGGAGATGACCACTTGCCATTCATTCTTTCTTATTAGGCTTGCACCTAAAACTGACCTGACCGTATTAAAGTGAGAAGAGCGCCTTGGCCTCCCTACGGTCAGTCGGTTTTATCCCAATGGCTTACTGCGCACAGTATTGGGGTTCAGATCAGCGACTCTGGATGATATCATGATCGACTGTGTGTTCTACCGTGGTGGTCATGCAACAGTCGTTCGCTTCTACGTCTCCAAACTGGCTTAGCTTGCTCACACGCTAAATTTTGGTAGACACTTCACTTTCAACCAGAGTTTTTGGAACCTAAACTGCATAGGTATAACAAAAGTCTAGTCATCAAAAGAAACACCACAAAAACTGGAAACCATTCTACATGACATACATTTAATTTGTGCGAAACTGCAGTCACTGCTGCTGGGTCCAAATTACTTGCCGCAAGGACTTCATTCAGCTGGACTTCCTTCTTTTCAACCACGTCGGTGAGGGCTTGCAAACGTTTCTCCAACAATAGATTTTTCAGTCCAGTCTTTTGTTGCACGTCTTGAATCGCGGCAACGAACCTTTCGTAAAGCTCATCTCGTTCCTTCTCCATCTTGGAGAGACAAAAAACGTTGAGCTTAGGGTACATTGACTAAATAGGTCAAACGGAAGAAGGTATTTATAGTGAGAAATGCAAGAATTCCGCGAGAGTAACGACAACGGCCGTAAAAATGTGCACTGTTATTTGGATTCCTCTTGCAAAATGAAGGCAGCTATCGTCAAACTCATTGCAATGGTATTTTCTCGTCTTCCTGATTGTAGTCCGCGTGATTCTCCGTGCACATGGTTAGAAATCTTAGAGGGTATGGCGCCGTTCGGACTGCCTAGCTAAAGTGTGTTTGTCGTTGTACGGTGGGCTCAGGATGGATGGATGTTGGGTCAATCCCGTTGATGACGTCCTACTTCGGTGTTGCCGTTCCAAGATGCGGATACTTCAGTCTTGATCGTTTTTCCTAGAGACGAAGGGATGCCGTCAGTCCACTTTCTACTCAACTTAACTAAGTATAATTTCTCATGGCTTTATGGTAGCTACGCACCAGCATTCATTACTGGTGATGTTGATGGAGTTCTGTCTTGGGTTTGAAATAAACAATGGGCAAGACTTATAGGGATTTACGTTTAAATTTAGTTCCGTTAAGAGGTAGATTGCTTCACTCTCCATAAAGCCAGAGCTTATACAACCTAGTGCTGCTCTTTCGTCAGAAAGGTGGGTCGGATACTTGTATCGATTTACAAACTGTATTGGTTATCCAAAAAGCCAGGCTTACCTGAATTTGAGAGTCCTGTGTACTTTGACATGAAAACGACCTTGGACTTACGGACACTGGGAAGACGACGCTTCAGAATACGGCTATCCAGCTGGAACACCCAAGATTATCGGCTCGGTTCGGCAGTTAGGAAGAAAAGGCTGTGCTGCTGTTGGACTGTAATAGTTCATATTTTGCTTTACGGAGTCTTTCTCTCATAGTTCCATAAATGAAAACATGCAGGGTGGGCACGCGCGCAACAGCCTGATTGATAACAGACGATTGAAGCGTGTGACTTAGTATGTCACGCGGACAGTAATTTAGGGGTATTTTCTGCCAGATGTGACAAGATCGGTGCAGACTCTCGACGAATCGGTCGAACTAGGTACACGCCAAAAATATCGCTCTACATCCGAATCCGAACGCGTACTAGTGGTTGATGCCCAACATGCACCTTCTCCCCTGTGTAGCTTCACTGAAGCAGTACGTTCGGTGAATGTCACAACAAGGTGTTCCGAAATGTTGCCCAGTTCTCATCGTTGTATCACTGTTTTCTCGGTTATCTGTTTACTAGTGCACGAATCAAAACTTAGCAGAGAGAATGAGTCAACTTCCCTGCAACATACATTTATAAAGTGGCTGGTTCCCCGATAAAATCCTATCTGACCGCTTCGCATACTAGTGAAAGCTAATGCCTTCCTCCTCGTGACAGAATCTACCACTTCTGATGAAACTAAGAAAAATTGTGATGTAATTGCCACAAATTCCAACATAGCACTTCGACTGCCAACAAAGGTGGTCCGCAGCGTAACAAACTCTGTTCGCAAATTCATTTGCTGTAGCAGTTCATTCAACTTCACTTGTGCACTAGGCGTCTGAGGATTGAGATAATTCTGACATATCGAACTCCCATTGTCCTTCCAAACTTCCGATGTGGAATTGGCGGCTGACTTGGAAACTGATGTGAGCATAGCCGACCTAGAAGAACTTGGTGTTTACTCGGAGATGTGGTGAACGCGGACTGACGGTGTACGTTGGGTTCAGACAAATAGAACAGCCCCATATCTTCTTACCTTAGTGTTTCTAAGGCCATTTGGCCTCGTAAATTTGTCACAGCCTTCAAACTGGTTCCGGTTAGCCGAATATGGTGTACTTTCCAGATATGACGACTCCAAACCGATTTGATACTGTGTGTGAAAACTGGCCAGTGTAGTCTTCCACGACAAAGTGCAACAGTTTGTCTTCTTTTGGTCCAACCGTTCAAACTTAGGGCAAAAATGGATGTCGCTCCACGGTGGGGATAGCACAATTGGGACAGAGCGCCCCTAAGGTCGTAAGTAGGTTCACGATAAAGGCCTATAGTTCTCAACTACGCACGAGTACTTAAGTAGTGCGAAATTGTCTCGAAAATGTGAATAATGATAAGACCGTTGCAAAATTACACTGTAACTCTGGCCTTATCTAGAAGGTTGCAACTCAGGTTCTTCACTAGTGAGTTTCCATTGGAACATCCAAAGTGGGGGGTGGTGAGGGGAGGAATACCAATGAAGGACACGGGATAGGTAGCATTAATCTAATGTGATTTTCTAGACCAGAATTTCTGCCATGATAGGGTGTCTCACTGACGGATTACCCTCATTTGTTTCCCAAACTATCAATGTCTCAGGTCATCTGCTCACTACCTTTTCGTTCGCAAATACAAGGAAACCTTTTCGAGTATTCTAAACTGCCTCCCCAGCTTGGGCGGACAATTTGAAGTACCCAATACACTTTTGCCACCTAATTAAAGGTATGTCCCATGTTCTGGCATGTTTTTTAGTTACAAACGGTAGGGTGTTATGAACTTGGGCAGTTCCGCCGCAGTCTGTGCCCCAGCACTTAATAATCTTGGGCGTGTGAAACTGAAGCATACTGGTGCATCAGCAAGATGTGATTGCCTCGTTGTCGTGGTGGCCTGTTTCCTGGACGGAAAGATTAATGTTAGTACTGGCCTTCTGGAAGAGTAAGTCAAAATGGTAAACGCTGGGTTTTCATGAATAACTTTACCTTACGAGAGCGTAGTTAGAATCTACCTATCGTTAGCAGAATATCAAGTATTCATTACATGGATGTGGCTTTAAATACATGAAATTCTGCAAAATACCTTAAGAAAAACCTGAAGGTGGTTTCGGCGATGCCAAGTAAAGAGAGCTAAATTGCTTTGTCACATTAAAACAAAAACATAGGTAAACGAGGAGATACAGAGGTGCTAAAGCCACAATGAACTAGTGCATCCGCTGACGCACTTTGCATGTTTAAAGGTTCTGAGCAGTACAGAAAATTCAGAATCCAAAGAAATTTCGGGTAGTCTTTTTTAGCAAGCACTATTAGCCTCGTGGTTACTATGCCGGTGAAAAACCTATGCTGTAATAACGGTATCGCAAGTGGTGCCGTATGTTTGCATCGGCGTCTAATGGTCACCCTGGGTGACTGGTCTGTACGGTAGATTTGTAACCAAACTTCTGTTCAGAGTGTTTTATTTAATTGTGATAAATCGTGTCTTGCAATTTTTTGAGATTTTAAGGTATTCTGCTTAGACGTCGGGCTTTGGCTTATAGATTGCCAAACCGAACCTCTAATTTAAGCAGATGCAGTTTTATGCGTTTTGTCACTGACCTTTTGTGTGGAACCAGCTGCTCGACATGGAGGTGTTAAGGCTTAACTTATTGCGTACTCTTGTTCAAATAGGACATACGGCCAGCCTCGGCTAACTAAAAGCACGAAAGTCCAAAATTAATTGACCGTCTTGGGCTACACATTCAGTTGAAATTTGTAGTTGGCTTCAAACAGTCAGGGCTTGCAGCGGCGCAGTCAGTTTAACGCTATAAAAGGGATAATCATTTTGGCAGACCATGTGAATATGATTTCATTGTCTTATTACGACGGATGGAACAAGCGGACAAAAAGCACTAACATAAAGCACTTCTTGAGGATAACTTCTTTGAATGGAGCTGTTTTGGACACTTTCGTCTATGTCTGTTCCTGACACATGCGTCAAGGTCGTAATACGTCCTCTAGGCCTAACTGCCTGTTCCACCTTTCCAGTTTACTGGTTGTAATACAGAGTGCTTTGGCCATTCCCAAATTCCCGCTCCATTGGATTTGTGAAACTTCCCGCTTGTAAAGTATTTTAAAGCATTTTATTAAATTATTTTGCGGATAGTAGGCCTGAAAAACTGCTCACATATCATTTTGATTTGCTGATTGTGACAGAGGACTCCTCAGGTGGCTAACGATACTGCTGAATCTGGCTAATTGCGGCCTTTGGATTCTTTCGGATTGGTACACACTGGATGACCCTTATTTCCTCTGGGTCCGGGGAGTTTTGATAGTTGGACTGTAGATATCAACGCAAACCTTAGTGTCGCCCAAAAACTCGCTGCTCATACTTTGGATTCTGCATAGTATTGTGCCTATACAGTCGATGTTGCACAGCAAAAGCTGCTGGAATGAATTCTGCCTAGTATGACTACCAAAAGCACCAGTGAAGTTAAAAAATGCCATCTGATATGTTCCTTGTATCCAAAAAGCAGTAGAATGCAAGATATAGGCAAAACCATGTGCTGCCAATGTGTTAGGTTTCTGAACAAATAACAAATAGCACTCTTCGCTTTTACTGGCTTTTATCCAATGAACAAGAATGGATTTTGAGGCCTTCAGGAGGGCGGATGTGCAGGCAGAAGGATGTGCGTCGAAGAACTGTTCTATTCACAAAAGTTACATACTAGCAAGCATAGTTGGCAAGAAGGGGCTGCTGCGGACAGGCAGTCTACCAAGCCCAATGTGGTGCGAAGCTGAACACTGTTACCGGAACAACTAAAGCCTTTCGGAGACACCACATATGAACAGTGATCATCAAAACTTTAGCGTTTTTCATCTGATAGACATTCAGACTAAAGGTTCGAGCCCTCAACGGACACAAAACAGATGAGTTCAAAAAATTCTGGGTAAGATTTGATAAAAACTGGCCACTTTTGGAGGGTTGCCCACTAGGTGCAAAGAGGTTAACTGCTATGTGGGCTTTTCTAAAAATTTGAGAAAACTTAGGTCCAAAACTTTATTGAGCCGTACAAAAGCTATGAAGATCGACTTTCAAATTTAAAAATCCCGCGTTAGAAAAAAGTGAAAAACTTCCTCAGTTACTGTGGCGAATGAATTGTCCAAAAATGACAATGCCCTGCAGAGTATTTGTTTATATCAGGAGCAAATCAGGCTCAACCAAGCGTAGTATAATCCCACAACAAATCAACGGTTTTTGGAAGAGTCATGTGAATCCTTTCCAAAGGCAAGTACGGGATCCTATTAACTGGACATCTTGAAAGACAAATATCAACCAGAGTAACACACGCTTCTATGTGAATAGCAAGTAGTCAAAAAAGTGATTAAACCGCCCTCGTTCAAGTGTTAAATGAAAATATTTAAAAACGCTGTCCATGTCTTACCCGTTTGAATCTCTGTTCCAAAATATCAAACTGCCATTGGACGTGCTTTTTCTCCTGTTCACAAGTTTTTAGTAAGATTTTGGTTTGCTGCACACACAGAGACAAGTAAAAAAATGAATACATTTAAATAGCATCAAACGGCAAAGAGGCTGAAATCAAAACCAGTAGCACGATTAGGCTGAGCGGCTCTCGTAACCAAGTGACTATTCATTCAAAACGCCAAAAATTAGTTGAGCACACAGAAAAATATAGTATTTACTGGTAACTACAATCGCACATTGGTCATTTAATTCAATTCACGTCGTGTCCAGTCAGGAAGAGATTCATATCCGAAAGGGTGTGGTTATGTTTGACTCTTGATTGATCGTTATTGTGTTCACGTTTGCTCAAATGACAGGATGGTAAGTGTGTCGCGCTTGGTGAGGCTATAAACCCTCTAGTATGTGCATGGGACTTGCGAAACAATTCCGACTGATACTTTGTTATCTTTATTTATTATTATTATTATCATAGATAACAACACCATATGAAAGCAGTACACTATACCGCGTACAATCAAGTCGATTGATTTAAATAAAGCCTTATAATAATAGACAAAAGAGACGGAAGAGCGTGGGAGACCTAGGGATAGCCTACCATAAACATCTGAGGTACCTAGGTCTCTAGCACTCAGTCAAACAATCTGGATAGAAGCTGACAGCACAAACGCCGCTAATATCTGTTAGCCACCGTGTTGTTTACTGTCTCCAGCCAAGTACGTGAGTCACATGAACCCCATACTGGAAGACAAACAGCACCAACAACGCTAAAACATTGCTTAACATCATTCATTTTCTTTTACTGATATAAAAGGGGTAGACAAACAAGCTCTTGAGGTATATTTGAGTTGACAAGAAACATCAGTTTGACTATTTGCGGCTCCAATGAGTGGGGCCAAGTGGCAGTACAAATCTACTGATATGAGGGCTAGCGAAAAAGAACCCACCTTGAACAAAGCTTTATCCTTTTCATAGTTCGTCATTCGACGCTTTAAATCCTCGTTTTCTTCACGCGCTTTATTGAGTGGTTCAACCAGGCGGCGATTTTCTGCCTGCAGTTCGGATATCTGACGTTCTAGACGTTCTTGATTCTTTTTCTGTTCGGCAAGTTGTTCCTTAGAATTTAAACAGTTTTGCTTTCTTTATATATATATTTTGCGTCAAAACGAAGAAACAATCTTGTTTTTTTCCTGTACAGAAACCTTTTTAGGAATCGCGAGACATTTGACCTTCTCTGAAATAAAATACCCGTATACTGCGTCAGAAGTAAAAATATTGCTTTTGAAGAAAAATGACAAATTTCATGCTTCCCTTAGAGTTCAGAGACAAAACAGCTTATGAAAGATAGAGTTAAGGACATTACTTTTCATTTTAGTGATACATTTTTAAAATCTGGCCACGGAGGACACCCAAAATGAGGTAAAAGTTTGGCTATTCAGGTTATGGTCATTGCTGGCATCAACATTGCTGAACGAATAAAGAAAGGGCATCAGTTGTTCGTGCAAAAACGTCAACGGTTTCTCCAATCCTTGACGCAGAATTTTTAAAATACCGGCAACTCTCAGAAAAAAAGAACAGAAAAGTAAAATAGTACTTGCGCACGAGTCTACTGCCTCACGAAAATTGTTAATTTAATTTTCATGAAATTCCAAGACTATTTCGCTTGATTCTTTCATGCTGTTTGATGATTCGCAGAACGTAGCTTCCGTTGGCTGGTTTTATTGGCGTCATACTACCTGGCACGGCGTTGTTTGCAGCATTAGTCAGTGCTCAAAACTCCAATGCGGAACGATACCGTACGTTGCGTTGAAATTCGATCACATTTATGCCATTGCGCATGAACTGCACAAACGCTATTTACAACACGAACTCTTGTTTTGGCTATTTAGAACTTCACAGGTTAATTGGGTTGCAGAAGAATTTCGCTGTAAACCATGTACTCTCTTTTACACCTGAATCACAATCAGCTGGACTCCAAGGAAGAGATGAACATGGTTGGCGGACAGAAATTATTGCGTCAGTATTACCTTTATAGCATTCGCTAAAGCCAAAATATGGGACGAACAAAGTTGATTTGTGCCACTTCATGGTAGCTTTTTGCAGCTGTGCTTGTTTCGGAACCATTTAGCTTGTACATTTGCGCAACTTCCAAGGCAGTTGCATCAATTTGCGCAAGGCTTTCTGCGGCTGTTAAGATACAAAATTTACTTTGTATACTAACAAAGCCTCGCTGTTAGGCCCGGCATGCTAACCGGGCAGGAAGTGCCGACAGTAGCACGAACAATTTAAAATCAACCTGATAAAACGCGGCTACAAACCCGATGTAAAGTTTAAGCTACAAAACCGAAGTTTGCTCTAAATACGTGAGTCTCCTATAAAAAATGATGAAAATAACGAAAACACAGAAAAATTATCCTACTTTGGCGTTACCAAGTAAGCGAAACAGCTTTTTCCTGTTAACTAATCTTAATTCATCGGCCCAGACGGCATGAACAAAAAGACTTGTAGTGTGCAAAATCCCGAGGTAATAGAGTTTTTTTATCACATGAAGGCCCTTCAATCAACCGGATCCAAGGGAAAGCATCTAATGATTCTAAAAGGTTAGCATCGGTCCTAGTTTACCGGATAATAGCGTTTGTGGTTTGTTTAATGTAAGCGACACTTGTATGGGATGATAATATGTGGATATCGTCCGTCTTCCTCGATGTAGTAAACTATCTCCAAAAGCACATAGCCTCAGTAATAAAAATGTAGTGAGCGGATGATGATGCAACATAAAACGTGCAAGCCAGTTGTCAAGCCGTCAAAAGTGGGCCAATTGCTACTTGATAAACACACTACATATGAAAAGAGGCTAAATAATCGCGTGCTCCTCATTCGTGTGCGCCTCATTTTTCACAATAGTAACCTACCGACAGCTCAGAAAGACTGAGTGCTTGCTGTACAAGAAACTAGCCGCAAATACAGTGTTCGTGAAAATCAAATTAGAATTAAGTTGCATAAAAACATTGGCTAAAGAACCCAAATATTGCAGCCTCCTAACAGACCCATTAAGCTGGGTAAACAGACGTTATCCGCTGCACAGCCTTCGTGTGAGTGCTCCTGAAGTCACAAGCGGCGTGCATTTGGAAATGTACTGGAGATAGTACCGTTCAACATTTGCGTCAACGAACTGCCGAAATTGCACTAGACAAGCTAATAACCTTTTATTAATTATCTACGGATATGCAGAAAACTCCGAAATCTGGATGATACCTCTGATCTTTGTAATGTCCGCATACTATCAATCAGCTATGCAACCAACTCATTCAGCAGCTGAAGACAAATATCTGACTGCATTATCAAATAAACAGCATATTCTAAAAGGCAAAAGGCCAACATATTGTAAAGACTAACTAGCCTGCGTCTCTAACACTGCACCGCTGCTCCTTGCAACATTTCTTATGTCAACTGCTAAATACAGAATATCTGCCCAGTTTCTGATGATAGCACCAGAAAATTTCAAGATAAATCTTGTCTAGCCGTTGGTTATTTGTAGAATACACAAACTCAAGAACATGGACCACATTTGCGGGCATCTGGCTATCAAACTTCACATCACCGGGTACTGGCGGGAAAGCATGGGCTGCACTTTTACGTCAGAAGTGGTGCTCTTTTAGCTAATCAGCTGCCTACCCCAGTTCTTTGGATGGGCTCTGGTGGCAAGTGCTATAGAGTGAACAAACCGACAAAGGCTCCATTTGGACGCACAAACGCTTTCTATTGTTTGTCAACCCGAGGCTTTCGTAGCTTGTACTTTTAAGGTATGCCTGGTCTTTTAATCCAGGAGTTTGAATCGACGCAACACATCTGCGTATGAAATTATCATTGCAAAAAAGGACGTGGACCGACACCAAATGCAAAATGGCGGCTTTATCGTCGTGCAAAATTACTGTGGGGTATTTACAGGAAAAACCGGATGCAGGTTGCCTCGTCTCGTGCTTTCACGCTTCACGATCAAGTACCACATCTAACTGGCGAGTCATTTTCTTTACCTGGCTTGCAACTTTATGGACCGGACCATCTGACGTCACAGCCTGATCGGCATTGTCCACTAGAACACAGCCAGCGATATAAAACAAAGATAGTGAAGCATCACTGTCGGATAGAACGGGGCAACTACTCCGAACGTGGCAAATTCTGATGAGTTTCCAGTAATGGTGGACTGTAAGGTGTAGCTTAAATATGCCATGCTGGGCACTTTAAAATAAAACAGGCTCTGTAGCTTCCAGGACAGAGCACACATGAAAAAGCAATCTTTCCAAAATTCAATCTTACGTGGCAAAACGTACCTTCAAGCTACTTATGAGCGCCATGTTGTTTACAGTTATATCGTTGTAATAATTTTTCATATCACTGAAGGCTTTGTCATGGTCCTGCATTATTCTGTTGATGTGACTGTTTTTCCGTTCTTCAGTGTCATGCAGTTCATTTTTCCTTTGCAAAGTGAGGTCCTCCACCATAAGCTTTATGCCTTCTTGGTGACATTTCTGTTGCTCATTGAGTTTTGTCTCAAAATCTTGACGAATCTGATGAAGCTATTCCCCGAAACGGCGTGGGTAAATCGGTGAATTAATTACCTGTTTTTCATAATCCTTCTTGAGCTCTTTGACGTGTTCTGCGTTGTGGCACATATTTGAGCTCATCTGGCCCTTTAAGCTACGCTGGTCCTTCCTCAAGAACTCCTCGACTTCCGCGTTTTCGTCTTGCAGAATTTTCGCCACAGTTGCTGATTCGGCCTTTAACTCAGTTTCTCTGTTTTGGTGTTCGTATAGTAAGTGCTTCACCTTTTGTTTGTAAACCTAGGTGGAAGAATAATTCACCAGTGTACATTTACCTTGAGTTCTAACTGATGTCGTTCCTCGGCCTCTTCCATCTCCCTTTCTTTCATTCGCAGCTCTGAACGAACGTCTTCCAACTGGGATTTTGTAATCTCCCAGAATGTGTTGATATTATCCCTTTCATGATGAAAAAAGTTCCTCTCCTCCCTTTCTCTATCTAATTCTTCTCTCAAGCGTATAATGTGCTCCTCCAATTGGACATGACTCATTTCCGCCGTGGAAATTCCATCGACGACAGTGGGCGTTTTTGTTTTGGATGCTCTCGTGGACTTCCTCTCCTTGCTCTTCCCCGGTTTCTTCTTAGGGGGCTATTCATAGCGTCATTTTGAAACTCAACGTTTCTCACCATTGTTGCGTTTTTTTCGAAAAGATTTCATATGTCTGTAGTTAAAGCGGTTAAACGTTTGGAGCATTCAAACAAATTTGGCCAGTTTTTCGGTTTTCAGCCTTCATTCTGTAGAGGGAAGTGGGTAACTAGTGTGACCTTCTGCCATTGCACTGATACGCGTGTAGTATGCACTCTGTGAAAGTACCGTGGGCAGTGACTCCTCGAAGGTGAGAGTTCGCGATAAATCCTCTGGATGGAAAACAGAAATAAACCACTTGAGCAGAAGCACAGTGAGCAAAATTGTATATCACCAACACCTATAAGTCAAGAAAAATGACGTACCGCATACTACACAAGCCACGGGATCATCGAGTCCAATTTTGGCGCCCCACTTTCCTCAAACTTGTGTATAGCTTTCGTGCTGCCACTTTCCCACGACAGCTTCGCGGGTGAATGGAATTTTGAGCCAGGCTGTTTCTCCCTTAAATTGATCTGAAAGTTTCGTCGTTTCTGGTCACTTTTGTGTGTTAATTCCCGCTCGGTTTTCTCTTTGCATATGTCCACAAAGTATCCACTCAGGTGAAAACCTCACACTCGCCTGTTACACGTCCCCTGGTTCCGACAGCTGGCTGTGTGGAGGGAGTGGCATCCAACTGCCTGGCGGCCTGCAGTGCAAAGGCTTTCCCGGGTTGTATAAAGTGAACTGCACTGGTATCCTCACAGAGCACGATACTGCCCCGTCTGACCCACCCCCGGCTAATGATGTATAGTTTGCATCACCCGCGCCCATACACACGCGAAGCTGACCGATGTCTACTGGACAACCATCTCCCTCCCACCCGCCAAATAATAAGCTCTGCTTTGGCCCTTTCCACCGCAAATACCCAGCATAGTCAAAAGACAGCCGGTTGCTTCGGCCGTCACCTCCTGAGTTGGATTGCGCCCGTCACACCAAATTTATCCCGTCAACCTGCGCATGTCCACTAAAGGATGCCAGCTTCTTACTGTCTCTGCTTCCGAAATCCGCCCACGAGAATAATATTGCAACTTGAAACATACTAGATGATAAGAATAACCTAGTCATTATGCCTGAGGACGCATGTGCAGTGCCTCCAGAGGCGCAGGCAGTGGGAAAGATTGGGGACCTCTCGCACCGCGAAGTTCCCCGGTTCGGCATCAGTCAATAGCAGCACACTCATCGAACGCAAAAGTCCAAAGGTTTTCGCCATAAACTCGGAAGAAAACCTAGGTTCTGAACCTCCCGGGGAACATCAACGTAGCTAAGATTGTACCCGAGCTTATCAAGCTGACACGGATTTCATTCACACTGGGGCCACCCAAACCGGAACACCCGCGATGAAGCATGGTCTTCTTACACCCAGGCTAAAATGTCCATGGACCCGCCATTTGCGGGCCGAAAATAACCGTTATCCCAACTCAAAACACCGCCTATCCGTGCCAAGTAAGGGTACTCACATAGAGTTCCAGCAGAATAATGCACGCCCCAGCTTACATAATAATAATAGGTTTATTTCCAAAATTGTGTAAAGCATGCCTATTGAGGCACGATCGGGTCATTACAACTGAACGCGGTGAGCAACAACACAACTGAGAGGAAGGTACAAACAACGAGACACGCTTATTACGTGAAAAGTTACCGTAGTTGTGAGAACCAAAGAACTAAGACATGAGGTACGACTAGTTCAATGATGAAGCTGGTCGAATTGAACTAAAACTGAAAAATCGTTGCTGAGCCATCAGAATCCGTCGCTCGCACACTCACTGCTGCACGCTTACTACCTTCCTTAAATTGATTGATGCACTGATATTTACCCTTCAGCACGCTCTTAACTATCAAAACACCGGCAAATCAATCCTATCCCGCGCAAAATCCAGGCTTCTCTCCGTTCCCAACTTCATACATATGTATCTGCAAAGGTAGTTCTGGCCCACGCTTCCCTGACCGCATGCACTGCCGCAGGTGTTCTTCACCACTCTCAAACCTCTGAGCCAAACCGTTCCCCCGCCAACACAAATGGTACCCCACATTCTGGATCACGTAACTCATTCACTCGTACTTCTTCAGCCCATATTCACACTCGCCGTTAAATTGCGTAGTTTTCACAAGGAAAACCTCACCCGTCCACAACAATTTTGTGACTACTACGTTCAAATACCCAGGTAACGGAAATCGCCTTCCACAGGGAGCCTCACCCGACGGTGATCACGGTGGCTGAAATGCCTCTGAAGATTAAATACCATGAAATGATGACCCCGGGGCCACAAATATGTCCGATGTCTCCTCGCGCGAGCAAGCTGGTGATGTACAAGCTTATACATGTTGACATTCCCGCTTTCCAGATGAACAATACCCCCTTGCTGTTTTCGCACGTGAAGACCATTTGGTGCTCACTGGGATTACGTGGTGGTGTCAGCCTCCTACTCGGTCTTATTAGCAGCTCCCAGCCACCAAATCTCGAGGATTGTGCATTCATCTCCAACCTCCTCCTCAATCCCGAACTGAACTATTCTCACTGCATCGGCACTGGCGCTTTTGACGTACCGGCCACTGGCTAGCGATCCATAGCGGCCCTCCGCTCTGACTTATTTTTCGCCTCTTCGAATAGCATGCATAGCACCGAATGGCGTCAAATTGACTGCGGCTCAGCTAGGTCCCGCTGAAGTTATAAACTCTCACTTCTGCATCTAATTTTTTGCCGGTGGACGCTCTACGGTGGGTGAGATCAAAATCCGATCTCCCCCACACTCAAGTAACCAGACTGATATCGCGAAAAACGCTGTACTACAGGAAGTGCACCGGTTTGCCCGGTCACTTGGGGTTGCTCCCCACTGAGGTAACTTAATCCCGTGCAATAACGGTATACTTCTTCAGCTTAGTTCTCGGTCTGAACCTCCCAAGCTAGCGTCCCAGTCAAAACAACCACCGAAGGTGCACAAGGTATTTTAACGCCAAAAACCGAGTCAAGAACGCTTGTACAGCGCGTCATATATATAGTGTAAGCGGCGAAAACCTTCTGGAAATTCTGACGTCTTCTGGATGCGCCAATGGCAACCGGCATTCGGCTAATGCTGGGTCATGATTGGCAGTTGGGTTCAGACCTTCGGCCAATCAGATCTCGGCTTGATACCGGACCAGCAAGGGTCACGAACTTTTGGCGAATCTTGTGCGGGATAGGCTTCTTGGCCGTAGCAGCGCCTAACTGCGAGCGGCAAGGTGGGATCCGTTTGGAATTCAGCCTAACATCCCGTCCAGGTTCTGGAATTACGCAGTAATCCTCTTACATATCTCTAGAACCGCCTTTAATAGAGAGTATGATAGAGAAAATGCTGTTACATGTACAGGCCGACTTGGACGAATTAAATGGAATGTCACGACATTCAAAACATAAGAAGTTACACAAAACCAATTCGACCATCTCTAAGCCCCGACTGCGTTATTTCGGCAATGCCTCCATCTTTCCCACGTTCAACACAACCGCGAGCTTGACAGTAAAACGCACTTCATACCCATAATAACGTATCGCCCTCCGATGTATTAAACCAACATCGTTGGCCTCAATCAACTCCCCAAAGTTTTTGTGCACCTCACCCTGTGCAGCATGTAGCATTAGGCACCCACTAATATCCCCGCGTTGTGTACAAATATCCGCCGTAGTCTCCGAGTAACAGCTGGTTTTTCTCTCTAGATCCACCCGTCAATTTTTGACCGTGCGCCACTGAGCCCCTCGGTTGCTGCCGGTCGTCGCTTCATTTTGTGCCCAGGCCTTCCTCCAAGGCAGACCCTCCGCACCCAACTGCCTACTATCTAATTATCCATTCGCACGAGCTAGTCGAAGGTGCAGAAATGTTCAGTTCCAGTAGCTTGGTTTGCAAAAATACACTTTTCACCTCTGTCCTCCCTACCCACCCCCATGGACGACGATGCAGATAGGTTGAGCGAAGGAGTAATACCGGAATTCTATCCACCATACTAATGCGGTTTATGGCGCCAAGTTTATCACTATCCGAGTATGGACTTTTAGATATGGTACCATCAAACTGTTACACTAATCAGTAAGTTATTAAATTTTTCGGTGCCTGCATTTTCTTCCTTTTATGCCCAAAGTTGTAGGCTCACACTTGAAAACGTCGAGGGCTTCTTCACAAAAAATCGTTCCCACAGTCTGGCTTTTGCTTTCACTGGTCCCAGTACATGATTTTGGGCCTTGGACCAATTAGCCGAGCTCTTTTTCACGAACCGGCTGCGGACCGAAAGAAATCATGCCTTGATTGATAGGTTACGGACCAATGAGCATCGAGCATTCAGTTTGGTGCTTTCAGCCCCGCACTGGAAATCCAGTGCTTACTGTATAAATGCAGCCGTAGCAGTCTCCATCTGTCCACACTACATGTTGTCTCAATATGTCTTATCCCTTTGGCAAGTGTTCGGCTGCTGTTGCACAAGAGGAACCCGTTCAACACGTCGGAGCCAAGCGAGTTTCATTTAAGGAGCTCAAAGAAGACGTCGCTCATACTGGCAAGCTATTTATACCTAGTGTTTCGTCAGCCGTTCAACGGAGGCAAACTTCGCTTTGCCTGGAAAGAAGCGATCATCGCTCCAGTCAACAAGTACGGTGACCATTTATTGCCAGGCAGCCACAGGCCTATTAGACTCACTGGCATACCATGAAACCTAATGGAACGCACTCTGAAGCGGGCCATCTTAAATCACCTCAGAAGCAACAACTTGATATCCCAAGCGCAACCTGAATTCCCTCAGAACCGTTCTTGCTTGACGAACATGCTCGTATTTTTGGAGAGCTTAACCCAAGCCAAAGCCGAAATGCTCATATAGGAAACCATATTTTTCGACTTCCCAAAATAATTCACTCAGGTCCTACACATTTCGCTGCTCCACGACCTCGAGCCTCATGAGATTCTAGAAGAAATCCTATGCCAGATTAAGGCTTTCCTATCAGACAGAACATTCCCAATGAAAGGATGTTCAACGTTCTCTTCTTCTGCACTGGTCTCCATTGGAGATCCCTGGGACTCCTTTTTAGGATCACTGTTTTTTCCGATATACTTCGACGGCCTTCCAGATGCGCCTTTAAGTCCATTCCTCTTTTCTGCAGGCGACATGAAATACTAAACTTTGAACGCCAGTGCCTTCCAAATGGATATAGGCGCTGCGCAGTGGTATTCACCGGACTGGCACCTTCCTATGAATGGCGAAAAGCGCGTCAATATGTCGCGCTCGGAAGGGGCTCAGCGAACGCCTTCATCGTGCATAATTGGAATGGACCAAGAGGCATTATGAAGTTGGATACCAAAAAGGGGATCTACAACCGAGTACTGCTGTCTTCTGTTTCGGTTGTGTCATTTAACTGGTAACGCTAAAAACTACAGATGGTGAAAAAAGTGGCTCTTCGTCTGTTAAAAAAATTCGTTAAAAAACACAGATGGGATAGCCTGAGGACTGTGGTGCTCACGGCTTAAATCGACGCTCAGAGCTGTAGCAGCCTTCGTCATAATTGGGGTTGCACTTCACCAAAGCCCACATCGTTAACCAAACAAAACACACGCACCTACATACTGCTCCCAGGGGTGGACACATATAATGGTGTACATTATAAAATGAGATTCCTAACCCTCCACTACCAACATACAAGGCTTTAGACTAGAGGATTTTTGCCGTGCACGACTTGTCAGTTGAAGCTGATAGCAGCGCTTGGGGGACTGGTGACAATTTTTCTTACATTCCCTTTCTCTCCTAGATAATAATAATAATAATGTTTATTCCCAACTGGTGGGTGGCATACCGTCAGGCATGATCATAATATTACAGTCAAAATAATAGTATGACTGATGGGTTGCGAGTACAGGGGACTGCGTAGAAAAGGGGCAGTGTCATAACCGGTGGGCGTAATACGATAGAATAATAATAGGTCTCATTTCCCGACATGTAGATAGCATGTTGATGGAAGCATGATCGAGTCGTTACAACCAGATCCGGCAGACAGCAACACAACGGGCATGTTTACTACGTGAAAAGTCACCACAGATGTAGGAACGGGGAAAAAAACGAGGGCAATGAGCGTGAGGTACGACCAGTTCAAAGATGAACCACCTGACCTGAACTAAAACTGAAAACCGTTGCTGGCCATGAGTGGCCTTGG
>SJOL01000622.1:66872-77482 GCA_004794785.1 Opisthorchis felineus | reverse complement strand
ACAGTATCCCACCTAACTTGCCACCATGACAATTACAACTAACTAACATCTCATGTCACATCGGCTATCCGGTCTGTCATAAACGAAGATAGTGCACAGGCTTTCTGCATTGCAATGACTGTCCCCTCGCCCACCTTCAAGGTTCCAGCTGCGCAGCTCAGATAATCCGGTGGTCACTGTAGGTGAACCTGCCGGGATGACTACTGCATTGAGGGACGCAGAGGAAGATTCCATACTTGACTGGATATCCTCTGACATTAGCCTCTGTGCAGTGTGTTCAGCAGCGCCTTTGTGATTAACTCTGAAAAATGAGGTCCTTCGACTTGTCATCGAATGCTTCTTGTCAGCGAAATCATCAGGGATCAAACTGGTCCTGTGATATCGAGCAACGGGGAACTTTAGACGGCTGAGCACAATGTTTTGAACGGCAATCCAGTTACCAACTGGTTCTACCGTTTCGGACTGCCGGCCTTTGATAGAAAAGTGGATTGTTGGCGTGGAGCTCTAGAAGCCTCAGAAGTCTCCGATTTATATGCATCCTCTAGCATTATAGCGCTCCTGGACCTGACGCACTTTCACCTATTATGTGTGAAATGGCAATGAGTTCCTCAGCCCGTAATTCTACATTCACATACACATCTTGACATGTGAAAATGTATGGTGAGCTCTCTGAAAGCTGTCCAACAGGAAGTGGTGTCCAATAGTATATCCAATCAGCTCCTCTTTATCTTCGTGTGCGATGAAATTATAAGACAAGGGCTGGAATGTTTCACAACTCCGGTGATCAAACCGGCGCCGATGAGAACCTTGCCTACCCGGAGTACGCAGCAGATGTCCTATTCTTTGAACACGAGGGCCAAACTCTTGCTCAGCTGAACAGACTTACCAACGTCAAACCATTTAACTCATCCACCCAGCACATTCAAAGAGCAGAGCCACACTTCATAAAGTGCGGTCACAGAAAATAACTCTTGCAGTTCAAGAAGAATCACCAAACGTTGCGGAGGAACCTGCATATATCGGTAAGCACGGAGATTTTTCGCTGCTAAATTAACTGTAGACAAATGCGAGCTAAGCAGCCTCTCGTCTGCACAAAACGGTACATTATCACGCGTTGCAGTCATCTTTCCTGCACGTTCATTGACCATTAAATAATGGCAAACAAATACGGCAAAGCAGTTCCATAATTTCCGTGATAAATTTCAGCTACTGTCAGATCCAGGAGCAGAGATTGTACACCGAGCAACAGACTACTTGCATGTTTCATCAGTAGTATGATCGCTACATTATTAGTTGTATTGGCTATCAGGGAAGTCGCTGATTAAATCAGTGGATGAATCTCAAGGGCCAATATGTGTACCACCAACGACGTGAAATTGGCATATGACTGGGTATCAAGGGTTGCGTGCAGGAGGCCACAGTACGGAGTGTGTTCTTGTTTGGTCGAGAACCATGGTCTCTGCGGACAAAAAACGTGACGCACATTCATGTTTCTGATCATCGATACCTCCGGATTGTTGCTAGTGTGGGACGGCTTCAATTAATTCGTAACTGTGCAATTGAAAAATGGGTATTAGTTTGTGCAAACACATCAATCTAGCAGAACATCCAGCGTAGTCTTATGCGCGTGCCGAAACGCCATCTGCCGATACCAGTGTCGTTTTCCGTGCCCCCTTCAGCAGTGTGCTTAGATCTCGCTTACGCAGACAGAATATAGTGGCAGCTTGTCAGGGAATGGTGAGAGGAATGGTGGTGCCTGCATGTATAACTATAGGATGTATGCATAATGATTGAATGTAATGAAGTATCTTTGGTGAGGTGAATATGTAGGAGCATGTTTTTCGGCGAAGAAGATTCTACGGCGAAGCCACTTGCTTTCTATCTTAGCCTTCTGTGTGTGAGGACTCGTAAAGTGAACACCTCTCACAAATCTGCCCTGTGGTCTGGACGCACAATGTCTGACACTGGGCATGTGGCCCCTTCAACCGTCCAACTGGAAAATGAATGGCGCTATAAACTGAACAAGTGCAAGATAATCAAACGGCCGATTAGGGCCTGTGCCCAAACGGTGCCAGCTACCAGCAGGCAGGCCGCGTGTTCAAGACTTCCTCAAATTTGTGAGGTGCGCAGTTTTGTAGTCTCCAATAGGGATGAAACGTCTGTCCACTGCTTTTCTTCTTTTCCACATAATTCAGTTTCAGTTGTAGGCATAGTTCTCCATTTTTCCTCAAGATGAACGCGCTAAACAAAAGGTTTCACTCGTTTGACGTGGTACTCCCAACGTCGTGATAGTTTTGTTCAACAAAATACAAATTCGATTCCCGAATACCTGGCTCTGTTGGTCACAGCACAACTTTTCATCCATGGGCTACCCTATGCGTTCGCGCTCTTCAATGTAGCCACAGAGAGATCAATGAGATCCTATAACAATTTTCTCAGAACGGTAGCCTCTCGAATGTACCTTATTTTAGTGAAAAATTCCCAAAGACCCAAAAGATGGCCAATAGGTATAAAAAAGGCAAAAAACGGTTTTATAACCAGGGAATAATTTTCCAGAAAATATCTCGAGTCGTCAGACCTGAATAGAAAGGAGGCATAACTTGAAAGCACGAACGATTTGCACCAAACCTTCAGTATCAAGCAATGAAACCTGATGCATTATACACAAATATTCCGATGTGATCATTCAGGGAGCTTAAAGCCAGCATGATATGACTAACGCAGAGGGTCTGATTGCAAACTAAGGACACAGAGAGCAAGCAGTTTTTCAGATAACAAGTTCAATCCAATTGTTGAAAGTTGTAAAAAGAGAACCACATTTATGAGCTGCTCATCGCGTTGGTGTATTACGAGGAATAAAGTGTGGTGTATTGTATATTACGGAATATATTAAGGAATTCAACTTTCACGTAGAGGTGGGACGATTCGGTGATTAAGGCGCCAAATTACTTACTAGGAGGCCCAAAACCGTCAACTGAATTGTTCCTTCCTAGACTTTGGTAACTGGGCAGTATCCCAGTCCCAGTGCTTGCCTCAGGTGGCTCAGGAGTTAAGCACCAAATGGGTGTTAAAGGTGACCGAATGTTAACCTCTTTCTTGGTGACTTGAATGGGCTGCTCCACTTCTTTGCCGAGCGATGCGGCAACTTGCCACCCTGGTCACTTTAGCAGGTGAAAAAAGCCATTTATTCAAACGAAATCAGCCAGTCGCAGATCAACGTTCGACAGATAAAATACTTATCCAAGGCAACCTATAATCACTTGTATGCTTAGTTTTTCAGCTAACCTTTAGCAAATTCCTTGACTTCATTCTTCTGTGCGTCATGCTTTTGAAACGCTCCGGCTCAAATTCTTCCTAAAACCTTTCGTTTAGTGGAACGTAGATTCATCCCTTGTAAGCACAATTTGGCCATTTATTTTATTATTGGCACATTTTACCCACTGTATATAATTTGATCGTACGTTCGAACTCCAAATAATAATGTGGTGGAATATAATATGCTACCAATTGTGATGTACTACTTACTAATACCATACCCTATTCAGAAATTTCACAAAATAGTAATAATCCCAATACTCCCAATACACTTCCAAAGCTACCATTCATTTCGAAATAATTTGACGACGCTGAGTGCGTTGTTACAGGTGCTCGAAGTTGTAGGTAAATGATACGACCTGGGTGAAAATAAGGTAGAAAATAATGCCTTCACTGACCTAGACTGCATGAGACAGGTGTGGGTCTTTAGTCGTTTTTCTGAGAGTGATCTATTATGCTGAAACTTGAAATGCAAAAAGCGGAAATGTTACAAGCATGACCACATGATCTGGATGCCGTACTAAGAAAATGAACAGAATAAGTGCAAATAATCAAACTGCCGATTTGCCACCAATGACCAAGCGGTCAATGGTGCCAGCTACCAGCACAGAGGCCGCGTGTTCAAGGCTTCCTCAAATTTGTGAGGTGTACAATTTTGTGATGAAAAGGCTGTCCACTGCTCCCCTGCCTTTCAGCATAATTCAATTTCGATTGTAGTCCTACTTCTCTATTCTTCCTCAAGATGAAAGCGTTGGTGTCGGACTATGTAACTGAAAAAATGGGACATACTCAAAGACTAAAACATGGTCAGTAGGTGTAAACACAGTAAACAAAACGGTTTGCTAATTGAGAAATGATTTCCAAAAAAAATGTATCTAGCCGTCAGATCTGGACAGAGGGAAGACCAAACTTATAAAACAGGAACGATTCGTACCTAACCTCCAGTGTCAACAAACGAAAATGGATGCATCAAACACAGAAATTCAGATATGATCATTCAGGTAGCTCAGAGCCAGCACGATGCAACTAACAGAGACGGTCTGACTGCAAACTCTTGGCACAGAGAGCAAGCAGTTTTTCAGATAATCAGTTCCATCCAGTTGATCAAATTTTGTAAAAAACTCCCGCATTTATGAGCTGCTCAACGTAAGTGTACATTACAAGCGATAGAATGTAGTGTATTTTATATTACGGAATACATTAGGGAATTTAACCTTTGTGTAAAGGCGATATGACTCGGTGCTTAAGGCGCCAAATTTCTTACTGGGAAGCCCAAACCCGGCAACTCAATCTTTTCTGTCTGGACTATGGTAACCGGGCAGTATCCCACTCCCAGTGATTATCTCATGTGTTGCGGGGTTTAGGCACCGAAGGGGTGTTACTGCTGAAATATTCAATATTTCTCCTCTCACTTGATGAATGTGATCTACCACTTTCTTCGCCGAGGGATTGTGGCAACCTGCCACCCTGGTGATATTTCAGCAGGTAAAGTGAAGCCATTTACTCAAACGTAATCGGCCGGTCGCAGATCAACGTTCGACAGATAGAATGCGCATTTGTCCTAAGGGGAAAGATAAAATGCCTATCCAGGGAAACCTATAATCTCTTGTTCGCTTATTTGTTAGCCAAACTCTTTGACTTCATTGTTTTGTGCGTCATGCTTTTGAAACGCTCCGGCTAAAATGCTTTCTAAAAATTTTCGTTTAGTGCAACCTTTATTCATGAATAGTAAGCACATTTTGGCCAACTAATTGTATATTGGCACATTTCGCCCACTGTACATATTTCGATCTTACGTTCGAACTCCGAATATTAATGTGACTGAATATAATATGCTACTAATCTTGATGTACTACTTACTAATACCATACCTTATTCAGAAATTTCACAAAATAATAATACTTCCAGTACTCCCGATACTCTCCCAATGCTATTGTTCGTTTCGAAATAATTTGACGATGCTGAGTGCATTGTTACAGGTGCTCAAAGTTGTAGGTGAATGATACGACCTGGGTGAACACAAGGCAGAACATAATGCTAGTCACTGACCTAAACTTAATGGGACAGCCGTGCGTCTTTAGTTGTTTTTCTGAGGGTGATCTGTTGTGTTGGAACTTGAAATGCAAAAAGCTGAAATGTTACAAGCATGACTTGCTATCCACTGGCTGAGAAATGCTGGGCGGAAGCACTCACGAATCAATCACAACAAAACGCACGATGAACGGTACGTCAGGATCACCCCGGAGGCAATAAGAATTTTTGGGGCAAGCCACACCTGAAATCGTAGTCTTCGATGTCTTATCATGCCTGTGACTAGTTGCTGTCCTGATACGAACGGTTGAGGTGCGTAAAAACATTTGCAGCTTACGATGAGCAACTGCAAAATTTAGGAGGCAAATTGGGCATCAAATATATGGTTTCTGAAAACAGCCCATTACGGGTTTCGCTTTTCTATAGGCTCATCATGTGGGCGCAATCCGCAAGTTTCCGTCAAACGTATGTTCTACTTTGACCCAATTTGGACAGATTTCGACAGGACTTTTCACACAAATTTGATTTACTCTGGAGACTCAGATGAATCTTACTGGATCTTTTGTTCAGGACGGTCCGCTTTCACTGCATATGCTGCGACATATGGAGTATGGTATCAATTGAAAAGTAAATGTCCTTGTGTGATGGTGTTCGTTTTTCTGTTTGATTTATTGAATAATTCTCAAGGAGTTAATCCATCCCCAGACGAATGCTTGACCATGTTCTTTGTGCCCATAGAAGCGTCTAGGAAAACGTCACATTCCTGGGCCTTATTGCACATACCGTTGGAAAAATGTCAGTAGTATCCAGCCTCAATACTACGTAGTCCTACCATGAAACAAGGTGTTTATCTGTCTAATGAATCTTGGCTGTCGTTGCTGATGCGTGACGGATCAGGCGATCAAGAAGAGAATGTTAATTTTGTAAATCACAACCATGCTCATAAGCGGTCAGGAGTAATTTATGGATTAAATTATTTTTATTCAGCAATATACTAATCGGCATTTTTTCCAAATACAACTTCAGATCTAGGGAAAGTCGTCGGTAAGTATCCGAGAGCATTTTTCAAGCCTTTTGATCCCGTGTAACCGCCTTACACCTCCGTGTCGGAAAATCATTGGACCATTGTTGTTGTGACCATTAGAAACAGCGCTGATCAGCCGATATGATCACCGTACTCAGTCGCCTATATTTAAACCATTCGTATTCTTTGTGTACGGTTTCAACTGACCCTGTCAGTTCTATTGATTTCACTGATGGTGAGCGGAGTACAGCGTAGCGATGATCCAGTGGTAGTACGTTGAGAGCAAGTACTTGTTTCCTGCCCAAATCCATGGATTCGCTTTTGTGTCAGAGGGTCCTGATCTAGATCTCGGGCAGAGTCCAGCTACGCGGCCGAAGCATGCATCAGGGAGACGGTTGATTCCATACACCCGCATTCCTCATAGCGGAATACTTGGGTAGCGAAAAGCCAAGAGAATTGCTCAGAGGCTAGGATGCCAAGGTTACTTTGCTAGGTGAAGGGCTACGGCAGCGGTGAGTGGTTTGTTCTAGTGCATGGAGAAGAGAACATTAGCATGTAGATGTTTTGGTCTATGTGCACCTGTGGGAACACGAACATAGGGCCATAATGTTTAGGCTTAAACAGTGGAGAATTCACCACCCTGCTTGAACAAAAAAGGATCTCTCAACAGATATTTCGTCCAGTCAGTGAAGAGTGTCTATGCTTGGAAGCCGAATTTTCGCCATGGGTTGCACGCACATCTATGAGGAAACTATATCAAGAATTACCAAATCTCCTCACACATCTGTCAATCTATAATAGGTCAGAGGAAGACTGGTTTCACAACGTGAATGGGAGTTTACTCTGAGAAGTCGTCAGTCGAGGAACTAGTCAATACGTGACCATGTGATGTGGCATCCTGGACCGAAGGTTGCGTGGCTCTATGTCCCGTCTAGGTGATGATTAATCACAGTGCTTATTGTCTCCTCGTAGCTGAACATTTAATTTCTCAAACACTGGCGGCAAGGTCGTGGTTTCGAAGATATTTGAGTTTCATGAGACTCACAATCGTGACGATTTTAACAAGAATCCAAAACAGCTGCACAGTGCTTATCGCCTTTTTGGTATGGGCTAGCTTCGCTGAAAAGATGAAACCTCCATTGAAATTAAGCAACTGTCACATCACTTTCAAAGAGTGTTAGATTCCGTTCTGTTGGTATTCGTTGAGTTCCAAGCTCAATGACTGAGACAAAAGTGCTTGGCGTACATACAATTTTGTCTGGACCACCTTGTGCTGTACCGTTTGAACTTCCCCTCTTAAAACTGTCTTCAGGCAGATATTCTTTCTCTACTTTCGCTCCCATTGTCGTCACCTTTCCACATTCTGAACTAAATTGGCTTCGGCAGGGAATGTGGCACGACATGGCTGGTGAAATGTGGAAGCCGTTCTCGGGAGTCACAAATAGAATGGTCTTCTACCCACAATGCGCCAAAACTTATGGTACACAACACCTTCCCTAATGTCCACTCCAGAATAGGGTACAGAGTGTTCACTCTAGCTATGGTTCCTTATAAGGGCCATGCAGGCCCATACACGTGCCCCACAAAACATGATTTACCTATTAAACTGTCATGATCTCCAAACAGGACTATTTGCCAGCATTTGATCGGATAAAAGGAATTACACCAAATGAATCATGTGTATGGATATATTCCTCCCATATGCTTTCAAAATTTGGCTAACGCAGAGACGCTTGGTAAGTTATAGCTGAGAATCGGTTTCGCACTATGTGTTCCTGTACATCTTCTCCGTACATGAAGATCCTGAAAAGGTTACCCCAAGTGTGTCTCAAAATATGCCGCCCTACTAAAATGTACCGAGGGAAAGTGCCTGTACACCTACGGGCAATGAATGTATATTCAGTAAAATGTACGTATTTGTGACCGACGTTTCAACTAAGTGTCGTTTACCAATAACCTTCAATTCGTTGTTCAAACTAGAGATGTTCGTTTATCAGAAATCAGGCCCTGTGACAACCGAATGAGTCTCAAGAATTCTCACGCTGGTCGTGGGCGATCAAAGCGTCTTCAGCATCCATGTGGATACTGTCTAGCTGCAGTACAGCGGGATATGAGGAATGGACGATCAGGCCACATAGCTGGGGGCTACGACACCATGCACTCCACGGCCGGCACGGTCGGCGGAGCTTGGTCAAATTTTTGACTGTTCGTTTGTATCCCCTTCAGTGACCACTAACTGCACGTTGTATTCTTATGACTGTTGGTTGTCCAGGAAATATATATGATTCATTTAAATGATAGGCAACTTGCACATGTGAGTCTTGACCCTCACGTGCCGATGTGAGACAGAGCTTCACCACTAGAAATGTACACGCAAAATCAATATTGCGAATGACCAATCCACAGATCTCTCAACATCCATCTGGATAAGAAACCTTCCTTTTTGAATCGAGCCAAATGTGCACGCGCGCAGACGGTCTTCCCAGATTCATATTTCCTCCGAGCCAAATGTAAATCCACGTGAATCCCTTGTTTTTGTTTTAAGTATGATAAAATGGAATCGCCAAGAGAACAGGTGGTGGTCTAAGAGCATCCGAACCCCAAACTCGCCCGAAATTATCATTCCACTTAGCAACATCTAAACAACTAAAACCCAATGTGTGTGCGAAATGTTTTCGGGTTGCTTGCACTGTATGATCTACTGACTACGCAAACATATGATAAACTACTGCTATTATTTCAGCTTGAGCTTTGCACAAGTGGTAATTCGTGATCACATCTGGCAATGTTGTAGACCCAACACCAGAGATCCTTACGACAGGAATGGTGCAACAACACAAAAGTGCCTGCGTTTGCGAATACTATGCACCGATATCCCGGTAATCTGACCCATAAGCTTTAAGCAAAGGACAACTTAAATCATCTAATGGCTAGATGACGCTACTTTGTCAGCTGGTGTCGAGAACTGTTCACCATCCATTCTGTGACTAATAGGGCCTGACAAACACTCATGATCACCATCGACATCACGATATTAAACTTCGGCACTGATGCGCTGCTGTCGTAAAACTGGTCGTTGTACCTGGGCTGGGATACTGCTAAGGCGCTAATGCAAGGAATGTTTAGTCTTTGACAAAGCCTATAGCTCAAAATGCTAACCGCAAGGCAGCGTTGTTTGTCTGGACGCGCAGGTGCACTGCTGATTCGCAGAATAAGTCCCCATGCAATTTCCCAACCTTAAACTCGATGGTCACGTGACTAATGTGATCAGATACCCAACCACTGACCAACCTGTCATGAGATACTACAAGTTTCGGACGGGAACCTCACGGTAAATCTCAATAGGTCTCAGCGTCACAGAAACTCTCACAGCACTGTAAGTTTTAGTCTCTTCACAACGGAGCGCACATACACGCTAACCCTGTAGTGACACAGAGGTTACGGCGTTCGATCAGTTGACCTTCTAGTCTACGGTTTGCGCATAAAATATGGTTACCTAACTAGACGAATTGCAGTAATCTCCGAAAGATTCACTCATCGGTTTCTTCCACCTTAACTAAGCAATTACTATATAATGGTAGATGTGCAGCCTAACCATTCTCGATTTGAGATAATACTGTCTCACGCATCATATCTCAGAAGCACCGTATTGTCCCATTTTATCCGCTTGTTAGCATAATTTGAGAATTTTATGAGTCACCTTAGAAAACCAGTGGTCGATTAACAAGGACCAACTCAGGTCGCGCCTAAGGGTGAATTTGTTCCCTGAGGCCTCATTGACTAACTGAAACTGACGTATTCTTAATTTCAGCTAATAATAGTGAGTCTGAAGTCGTGAATTTATCAGGACCCTACAAAGTCCACTAGCACAAGATGCGTTCATTTTGCCAAGCCAAAGCATTACAGAGCAACAGCGAAACCTACAGATTTCAGTAGCAGACTCTGCAAAAATATTAAAATGTTTATCAGAAGCTTGACATTCCGGAGGAGTGACGTTTCGCCCACCTCCGTAACTTAGTGAGCTATACTGTGGCTGCCTGTGCGACGTCCACGTTCTCCCATACCAGGATGGTCAGTGGTTAGAGGTTCCACCTTCACTCTCATCTGGCCCTCCAGGTTGGGGATTCGAATATGTGTGGCGATGCGTGCGACGAAGTTAGCAATGCACTGGTATTTTTCCTCAAACTGTTGCCTAGCGGTCTGGCTTTTGGGACTTTGACTTGGGCCCTAATCTTCCCCC
>SJOL01000622.1:0-62301 GCA_004794785.1 Opisthorchis felineus | reverse complement strand
CCACATCAACTATCACAACCATGGGACAAATTTTAGCAGCAAACTATTACCGGCCTCACTGGACTTTGCACAGCGTTCGACTCCATCCACCGTGTGCCAGTCTGGAATATCATCCGCACTGATCATGTACCTGCCAATCTCCTGGTATTCATCAGGTAATTTTGCTTTCCAACAAAGACCTGAGTTCAAGTGAGTGACGAGGGAACTGCGGAAACATTAAGGGAGGCTTCTGTAGTCTAAATGAGGTCATGTATTTTGACTGCATACCCTAAACATGCCGATGTCATTGTCCTATTTGGCCAAAACATAGGTTGGCAGGCTCTCCACGATCTAGTCAGTTAACATGTAGAAATCATCAAAGCAAGTAACGCACAGAGGGAATTACCCAGAGGTTTAACAATTGGGTTTTACTTAACCCCAAAGCTATCTAACATACTTTTCTTCGCATGGAGCACCAAAAAGAACCTGTGAGCAGCTGACGAAGACCTTCCAAAGCAGGGACGAAACCAGCTTGCGCACGAGGGTTCACCATTTATTCTGTACTAAATTCCGAAGTAACCAAAGTTAATTAGCTGAATGGTACCTTCCAGGAGCATGCCAGCGACGAACCGAAATTGATCATACCGCTATCAGTCATCAATGGCATGGATTAGCAAATGGCTGCCATTCATTCTGCGACACATTTGGGAATTCTCGTCGGAATTTCGTTCAGAATCACTTCCGATTCGTTTTGTAGGGCTGTATAAGTTGCAGACAAATTGCTTACCAAATTAAAAGCTTGCAGATCGTGTGTCTTTCTGTCACCAGCCACTAGTCGCCTTATGGCGGCTCGTGTAACATTTACTCGATTTCAGCAAGTCAGATTCCGCCATGGTATCCGGTGCAATGACCAAATCTCCACACATCGTCAGGTGCTTCAAAATAACCATACGTACACAAGACCCATAATTTTGGTGTTTCTGAATTACCAAGGCGCACCAAGCTCAGTTGACTGAGTTGTTCCCACTCTTGATACGCTTGCCCAACAAGGTATGCGCCGGACGTTTGTGAACGCAATAGGCTCATGTTATTCTCAGAATTCCGGGCACGTGAGAGTATACTGAGAGACACAGTTACTTCTCAGTGTAATAAACAGTCACCTCGCCCTCCAATATGCGCTTTCCCTTCACCAAATTTGAGGTCATGCGATCTGAACACGCCACTTACAATCTTAGGATAGTCACTCGAGGTTGTGGGCTACTTAGTGCATCGTGTACGTAAAATTACATTCAATTCCAATGTGAGAAACTCTTTCAATGCACCAATATCTAGGGCTCACGTCACGTCCGCTGTTCTGAGACGCCTATGGCATCAAAGCGGTATACCCCGAGTTTAAAGGGACGTGTGTATCAGTCTAGATTACAGGCTGCAATGTTATACGGGTGTGACTTACCCCTTTCAATTAGCGGAACTGTGACCTCTCCAAACGCTGCCTCAGAACGATGGCCCGTGCGGCAAAGCAACTAGAAAGAAGATCGCATGATCTCAGCCTTTCACCTGGCATAGGAAACTTTTCAGTGTTGTCTGTGTTACTCGCCTCCTGAAATGGAAATCGCATGATCTTAAAAGGCGCCGGGATAGAGATGCTGCAATATAGCGCTGCTAATCTATGTCAATGGCGCTTTGGTTGGCAATTTCTAATCAGATTGCCTGAATAAGTTTTGGGAGTTGTATGCCCCTCAGAATGATTTCGGTAGGTTAGGAATAAGTCCATTCCCTTCCGGTGTAATTATTTTCTTCACACATAAAACATGGTTGCACAGCAGAGGTGCATTATTGCTGAATACTGGTGTTATGCTTTCGGTAATGATGATGAAGATGGTAATGATTCTTATGGTTAAAAGAGAGATCTAACCGCCCTCACGTGTGGTTGTGAAAAAGGGCACACCCAAACTCTAAGTTCGTATTCGGGCAGCACTCCAGCCCTCGCCGAAATTTTATTACCAGCTGTTATTACCGTATGGTAATGTTACGGTAAAGGAAAATTTTTCTCCCTGTGTGACAGAAATTCCAGGTGAGTGTACTGTAATGACGAGATAAGCTTTCTTTACACAACGAATTCCAGTGTTGACTGTAGAATATAAGTCTTTTGTGAATTATTCGGCGGTCGCATTGAATATCCCATACTTCCTTGTTTGGAAAATTAGATCTCCGCGTTAGCGTATATTGAACAACCATATGACAGCGGTGTGTGTAAACCAGTCAGGTGGAAGTGAGTGGCCCATACCGCCTCCTGTTTATATACGCTGTAATGACCACTTAAAAAGCTGGTGCTGGCCAGAGGTTTCATACTGCCTCCGAATAGCTGGTACAGTTGACGAAAGGGAGGGACACAAATGTGAACAACAAATGTAAAATGAAGTGTACCACTTGGTCTAATTTGAGTGCCAATATCATTGGATCTTTGCCTTCCCCTTGGAGTCCATGTTTCTTGCCCTGACGAACAAGTGACCAGTTGTTCAAGAGGGTCTAGATTAGCCCTGTTTGTTTCAGAAGAATTTATGCCTGCATCCCAGTACGCTACGATTCATTTGTCTCTAGAGTACGTTTACGTATTTAGGTAGGCATTTAACAGCTCTGTGTACAGATTTCAGAGCCGTGCTTCAATTTACAAAGTGTTGGCTTATAAAGACAATGCTGTTCACCTTAAGGTTTCTTGACACGTGAATTTAAACAACGCGCGAGAGGGAGGTGTACGTTTGACGTGTTAAGTGTCATAGACCAACCCGAATGATTAAACCACCGTGAGGGAGATCAGATTTACTTCCGTTGCAAAGGCACAAAATTGGCATAGCTGGTGCACCACCGATTTCATTCTATTCTTTTTCAAACAAGTATTATTGTGGCGACCAAACTGGCAGGAACCAGATTAGGAAAGTATAGTGTATCAACCCATTTCTCTCTAATGGTAGCCCTCGTGACACAGTGGCCATTTGCAAATCACTCAGATCAACAAAGGCGTTGTTTTGAGAAATAAATGGATGCTCCTCCAGGTAATGTCATCGGCTTTCGGTTTTCACGAAAATCTCAACTGAATCCAATTGTAGTGCTAATCTATGGCGGTCTTCGCTGGGGGAGTGTGCTGTACGAGACTCCCTCATGTCTCGAGATATTGCAATACGTCGCCTAGATTTAAGGCATTACCCACAAGGTTGCTGGAAAATTCTAGAAATGTTACTACCAGTTTCGTTCTTCTTGGAGCCGACAAGATGGGCACTGTCTCCGAGTTTTCATCAAACTTGTGTTCACCCTGAACCTTAATTGTAAGGAATTCTCGTAGTACTTGCATTTGCACACAGTTTATTGTTTCACATGAAACTCGACAGAACGCATATGAATATCACTTTTATGAGGATATTGTTCGTAACTCATCTATTTAACCTCTGCACATTCTTTTGAAGAGGGTGAAGCCCTCAAGAAAGCAACAAGTTAGTTCGTGTTAAACACCGCATTGTGAAAGTTGACTTTTTGTAGCTGTTTTGCTGCACTCACCTTGCTCTACAGAAGATCGACTTTGCAATTCGTTTCAGACAACGATGAATCTTAGCACTGCACAATTGTTTGTGTTTAAGCTGGTCAACTCAGTTAAATTGACCGCTAAGATGTTGCCTCTTCGAGCCAACAGCTAGGCGAAATTTTAGACGAGCCTAAAAGCTGTCTAGTCCACTTTGTAGGGAGCATCTTATAAGATACGTCTTAAAAGGACTTCAGCGATTCTATTTGTTCCAATAGTGTGATTTTCGGCAAGGAGCCTATGAGAAACGCACGCCTGTTAGCTAATAAAATTAGATCTCTAATCGCGGGGCCAACGACACTATAGTTCATCCGCATGAATCTACTCTCGCTCATTTCAGCTCGTAATACACCCGAGTCTTCTTAGTTTTCACCTAATGCGCAAGATCCCTTGATAATCTGTTTTTCTTGGCCTCTCCAGTGAAACTCAGTTCGTTTTCTTGCTATTTGGATAACTAACAATACTATAATCGCACTGTAGATAATTAGGTAGAAGACTGGTCTGGAGGGGTACCGAATCGTAAATATCCTTCTGATGTTGCCCTCCTGCTCAACTCTCTTCCAAAGTTGTTTTTTCAACAACATAACTTCGAAGTACAACAAGGGTCAGAAAGATTTAGGCTGCACGCCAGCAGGTGACGCCTGGTCACCTTAGAGTCAGTGTCGATGCGGGTGATATACAACGACAACTAATATCTTCTAAGCCTGTTTGGTCAGCTCAGCCGTAAACTATAAACAATGCCTACTGATACGCAGCTAGCAGAATGGGAGGTTCCCGAATCACCGTAAGCAGGAGCCATTTTCTGGAAATCCAAAATTTGACATTTCACAACTTCATCCACTAATAAACGATTTCGGTTGAAGATACGCGACTTCGCACTAAGTTCCAATAAGAACGCGTCCACAATGGCCCTACCACACACTGCATCAGACCGTTCGACTCCAAAATTTTCAGGTCAACCTCGCGGAAACTTGTAGTGGTTCGGTTCCAAAATGTTTACAGTTAATAACCTGGCTGACGGTTTGTCGGGGATCGGAGCCCCAAATAAACTGCTCTACCACGGTTGACCATTTTACCGTCAGCAACTATATAGTTTCACGCTATTTAAGCCAATAATTAGGCTATCCCAGCAGCTTTCCACAAACGACATTTTCATTTGGACACATTAGAGTTTAGGAGTTTTCCGCCGGTAGAGCTTAGTGCAGCAAGGTTAATACCTGCCGACTAACATTCGCGAGAATTTCAGTTCCATACAAAAATATTAATATCAACTCCAAAGATGCGACCAGAGCGGTCAAAGCGGGAGAAAACCCACAAATATCAGGAACTACAGGCGCTGCTCAAGCTCAGTAAGATGAGACTACGACAAAATCTGAGAGCAGAACAATCAGACTGAGGGGAGGACACAACCAGAAATATAACTTGCCATCACAGTCAACAAAATTTAAGGAACAAAGAAGAGAACACAGCACAATTTACGAACGTACCAATCGAAACGTGCCTTGAAACAATCCAAGCAGCCATCCAACCAACCAACCAGTTGATCACGAGATGTACAGACCACAACGCAGCACAAATCCCGGTCAGGCCAACAGTATTGCAAGGAAGGTATATATCCATTAACTAATCACATGAGAATAGAAAAATGCTCTTCAGAAAGCCATATAAACGCAACTAGCCACGGAAAAAGTATTCGCTTGACTTTGCACTGCCGATGTCTCTCCGAATGAGGACGGAATTGTCGCAAGCCAATTGCCAAGCTCGGCGAACAGATCAACAGTTACCTGATCAACCACCAGTAAACACACCCGAGCTATAAATGTTTCGACACATTGAAAATCAAACAATGATGTCGATCTCCACAAGATTGTCATTTGATTGGACGAGGGGAATTCTTACAACACGTGGCGTACAGTTAAGAGCAGCGCACCTCCAGATGGCATGGGCAGACCATCTATTTGCTCAACGCTTGGTCGATTGTTATGGATAGCATAAGGGTTTACACCCGACTGTTCTCCAGCCTAAAGAACATTCAGAATGACAAATGCCTTGGTTTTGGCGTGCGCGTCATGAAGTAAAACCAACAGGCCAATCCTTTTCGGAAATGTAGTATTGTGCGAAAACATAAAACTCTCCAAAACAAATCCTAAACGGAAAGTTTCCGGGTAGGTTTAAATCAGAAATGGTAAGCCACGGCCCCTCCAGATTAAACAAACACGTTAAGGGCAAAGACCCTGATTTCGAGTTTTAGCCCGTCTACGATTATCCCGTTGTTTCAAGGAAGAAGGTGTTTCGGAGCAGCACCAACTTCACAGTCTCATGATCCTTGGTTCTCAAGAATAAGCCACGGAAGATACTGTCCATCCTCTGTAAGCAGCGAAACAGTGGTTCATTTATTATTCACCGAATTATATTTGGCGGAATTCCCCAACCATCTTTAAAATATCTCAAATCCTCAATAAATTTTACGAGTCCCGCATCCACGTACAACCTCTTTATTGATTTGGTTTTGGATACACAGAAATGTCAACATCAGATCGTAAGGAGGTGATGAAGTATTTCGGGTGTCATTCATACAGACCAATTTTTAAGCAGGAGATTTAAATATCTGAGCCGCGTAAAGCGCACAGTATGGCGAGTGTAGATATTCATCGGTCCCGAAATAATCCTGAATGTCATCCAAACCACACCGGTAACTGAGTGATTTTAACAAAGGTCCCTGGAATTGATGTATGTTATGTGCGAGGAGAAAGCAGATCCACAAATAGATTAGAATATCACAGAGACTGACTGCCGTCAACAAATATTCTGAGTAATTTTGGAACAAATTTTGATCTGCCAGCCTTGCCGTTCCAAAATAAACCCCTTGTCTTACCTTAAACAATGCCTGATAACCACGGTTCTTGGGTTATTGTCGGAATGGGCGTTTGGCATTCTCCCCCATCATAGAAAAGTCTGGTGTCAAACAGATGTGTGTTACCTGCAAAAGCTGTGAATTTAAAACCTGCTTGAACAAAAGTGCTCATCGAGGACTGCCAATTTTTCCGTTTATGAAGGTCCCAGAAGACATCTGATAGAAAGTTATTCCATTATCAGAGTGTAAAATGATAATGCCGTGGAATAACCAGTTAATGATGGGGGCCCCTCTAAAGTACGGGTAAAGATCTACTTAATACCGATTGCTATCGCTAATTTTATAGACGCAGTTCTCCTTGATAACGAAAAAGCCACCCAACCACAACCTACTCTTACACTCGGAAGCCAAATTCCATTGGGTGTTCTCAGAGGACTTTATCTCAATATCAGAACACCTTGTTTCTCTACTGCAGTTTGTAAGACAAAATTAAGAAAAGGGATTCTAGCAGGCAATTGAGAAAAGTTGGGAACCGCTGAGACGAATCTACACAGAGCGAATTCTTAAGCAACAGGAAAGCATCGTCGAATCATTTGACAGTAGGTTCCAAAACCGCAGTCTCCGACTCAGTGGACTAGCTGAAACCTTTGTCAAACTTGATAGCCTGTCAAATGTACTGCATCAAACAGAAGAGTTTTGCACTGAGTCTGACCCAGACTCGATGGCACTCATGAGGACGCTGATTCCCCTCAAGTTTGGTATATCTGGATATGGTGGATTGGAGCAGCCACTTGCTGGTATAGACGCTAGCTCTTTATCCATTCCCCTGAAAGATTTCAGGATGGGGCACCTGAACCCGCGACCTTCTGGTTGAAGCGCTTTGGAAATTACGTATAAAGCCCCAGTAAATTACAGAAAATCACCCTCAACTTGCAGGCCCGCAGGATTGGGACCATGTAGCACACTACATTAATTCCTCATCTTTGGCAATTTTTCCGATGGATACGCTGAAATGATCATTAAAGTACATTTCGTTCTTTGATGCATTCGCAGCTAGGACTTCGCGTTCCTCTACTGGCTCAAAATACTCAGCACACGTTTTTACCGCTACAAGCCTCAGGTTTGTCGTAACCCGCGATAGACCGGCCTGTGTACTCTAATGAAAAATGTTTCCTCCGTGTTTTTCATCGACATCTCAAGCAGCTTTACTGTGAAAGCCTGTGGTACGGGTGGGAGATGTGGGTGTCATGAGTTCAGTCACCTCAGTTATTCTGCAATTCCGTTCATACCTGACGGCAAATTCCAGTTGCTGGTTTGAGGCATGGTGGAGATTCCGCCTGCCACTCTTTACAACTCCCCTTTATATCTCCCACACCTTCGCATAAGGAGTTCAGGACAAAAACATAACCAAGAACCTGTCCTCAGCGTAATGCCTGCAATGTGTGACCGCTTGAGAAGGCTGTTTTTACTCCTTCTATATAGCTGCTACTGTAAATCTTGTTTGCTCAGAGTGTAATCTGACACAGACTGAACATTAAGAATACAAGTGGACGGCAATTAATTTTTCCGCGAATTTTTCTTCCGTCAATTAAGATCCCTGAATTATGAAACTAACATCAAGCAGTGTATACAATTAAAACGGATGTGAACTGGCTTCTGCGGGTGAAGGTGTGCAAACCGTTTACGCCATGGTCGACTGGTCCGATTAGACACCCGTCACGTGAGCTCACTACGGAAGACTTGGTGCACACACCGAATGTTGTGACTGTGTGTGATACTTTGCGCGAGCATATCGCGGTTGGTTCGATCGTGGCTAGATTTTCAAAGTGAAAGGATCTTAGTTTCGTTAATCCACATTTGTCGTGACACTATCCAGCAGACACTCAACACATGATATCATCGCCTGCGGCTCAATCTCAGTAAATTGGGGAAATTAAGTCATTATGTGAGTATATATAAGGATGGTTGCGCTCTGCATGTTTGTTATATTAGGCCCCATATCAATGCTTCCCGTCACCATTACCACTCACGTTTACTCGTCAGTCAATCATCCTAAAAATTGCCTCTTTTTGATGAATATATCTAGAAAATGCTTTGCCTGTACCTCAAGGCCTTTACGGATTTGGACACGTTTCTTAAACAATCGACATCAAAACCTTCATTTCCAAAACCTGCAGCAAGTGGTGCTGGTTGCGTGGGGTATGGGCATGCGCAAAGCATTCGGCAAATCATTCATTTAAATCTCGGACCCTGATAGGGTTCCCCTGGTCTTGACAATGTGTCCTATTTTTCCTTGTTGCTATGCTCACTACATTGCGCAATCAGTGGTAAACATGGGAATTTGTGACATTTGCAGACACCGTTATTAAAAGTAGGTATATTACCACCGTACTCTTGAGGAAAATAAGCCCTAGTAACCAAAGATATTTCATCAAACTTATAAATTTTCCGACGTGTTTTGTTGAATAACTAGGAGGGTTGAACAATGGGAGCTTGCAACATATTTTTTTAACTGCTCCGTGTATTTCAGCCAAGCGATAAATCAATCGGGAAAACTTAACAGAAAATGGAAAAAATCAATGCAAATTGGGAAGATATTGTAACGGACGGGTGGCAGATAGTTCCAAACAGTTTTTCATTCCACTAACAGCATCACCATCGGCAGCATAAAACCAATGTTCAACACTGAATGTTCATCGACAGTTGGTCCACGAAGACCGATGCGAAGCGAGCGGGATTCTCAGTCCTAACGGATGAGCGAAGAAATGGAGTTAGTGTGTGAAAGACGCAGAAAGGGGCATCAGCGACCGCTGGTTTTTGGCTTACCTGCCCTGATAAATGCAGCAAGTAAGATGACCTTGCTGAAGACCTCACGAGAAAACTGGTTTGGCATTTTTAGTTGTGGGTATCATGGTTATATTTAAGTTGAAACGCTGCCCGACCTCCATGACCTCAACAGGGTCCTCGAAATAAGCACTTGCCTGAAAAGCTCAACTACAGAACGGCGGTAATTACCGTAAACTGCAGGCGCACTAACATTTTAAGGGACAAGTACGTATATTTAAAACCCTAAGAAATCTGGTGGGGGCATATGACTGCACTTGTCGGTACATCAACTAAACTTGCATGAGAGATACTGCGGGTGTTGCGCGGAAACTACCCAGTTTAGCTCAATGGATCAGAGAGACACACAAAGCGTCACAATTTGGTAAGACCCAGTTTCATTTTGGCTGTTGTGCAAATCCAAAAATAAGACAAGATATGGTCGCCTGGCATCCAAAACGGATCTACAGCTGTGGTTGTTCGGTGGTTAGACCACTGCGTACGTATTGCAAAACGCGTGCCGTTTATGCGTAGCCAAATGTAGAGTAGCGTGGAAGCCACTGATGCCAACAGGAAACCGGTGGAATATAATCGATACGCAAACATGGAAAGAATTGCTAGAGAGCCGTCAGCTGGCCTATGTTTGATGGTTACAAATGAGAAAAAATTGCCCAAGAAATTACGTAGCTTCTGGGTGACTGCTTAGATTCAGCAGTTTGGATGCCAAGGATTCCGATAATCCTCAGGCTCCTGAATGGCCAAGTTGCACAAATTCTGATTCTAGTCGTAAAAAATATTGTTCGACAGATTGAATTGACCGCCATTTGAATGTGTTGAGCTTCAAAACATTTTTACTTTTGTGGGCACCAACCTGCCAGCTCGCTGTGTCAATTGACAAGTTTTCAAAACAAGACAACATTACCAGAATTCTGATACTGGTGTAACGGTGGATACTACTGATGAGGCATGCGAGTAGTATGCGTGTTCTCGTAACTCCGCCTTGATCTGAAGGAAGGTGGGATTTATTACGGAATTTGTGGAACTACTTTGCAGTTTTCGCTTAGAATTGTGTGATCGTCAATGAATATCCAGGAGATTTCAAGAAGACGCATTCAAGAAGACGGATATTCAGTTTTTTAAAAACAATGTGCAAATGAGAGCTTGACTTTCCCGTGCAATTTCAGTAACTGTTTATTTGGCGTTTTTCCAATAAACAACTCTGAGGCAAAGAGCTTTCTTCCTTACATTTGGTGCCGTGACCAGGATAAGGATGAAAATCCCGTGGCCACAATCTTTTGAGGAAGGGGATGTGCGGACCTTCCTGGAGGATTTCGAGGATGTCGCGGAGGCGGCTGGACTGGAGACCGACAGGGGCAAGTTGGCAGCACTGAAGACCCCCCTCAGGGGCCTGGCGACTGCGGCCCTGGATGCAGCCAGAAGAGGCCCTCGGAAGATGGACTGGGCCGCCACGAAGGACGATCTTGCATCGAAGTTCGACACGCCGGTCCACCGCTAGGAGGCTATGAGGTGGTTCAAGACGGCCAGCATGGGACCTGGATGTGACCCGACGCTGCTCTTCTCCAGCCTGCAGCAGTTGTTGGATCGGGCCTTGCCGGAAGTGGACGCAGTATTGCGCCAGCAGTTGCTGTCCAAGTAGTTCGTCGAAGGAGTACAGCTTGCGTTTCGTGCCTAGTTGCGGTCAGCAAGAGCAACTGGCCAGTTGAGTGTGGAGCACCTGGTGCACCTGGCACGGGAATAGACCGAGGCGCCACTGGCCACGTTGCAGTTGCAGGAGAACAGGGATGAGTCAACAGTGGACGACCTGAAGAACAAAGTGGACCAACTCGCCAAACAGTTTGCACCCATTAAGAAAGAATCGCGGAAGCACGCTCAAACGAGCCTATGCTACAAATGTGGCATGCCTGACCACTGGAAGAATCACTGCCCTCATACCTGACCACTTGTACCTAATGAAACTTTGGATTACTCCTCTTTCTCCGGGTGGGTTGCGATTGGAGCACTGGCACAGTCTACCATGCAGGCCTTTGTAGATATCCGTGCTCCTGATTGATACGGAGCACGGATATCGCTGAGACTGAGAGGGAACGAGGCTTTATGCAAACGGTGCGGGCTAGCCGTAAGAGCAGTGGGAGGATACCAACTGAAAATTGACGGATTTTCGATGCACTCAATGCGCCTAGGCGACAGGTCCGTGCAGCACGAGTTCCTTATCAGCCCAGATACTGAGCAGACAATTTTGGGAGCAGATTTTCTCAGGGGCACAGAATCCGTTGTTGATATCAAGAGGGGAAAACTTGTGACCAAGTATGGCGCAGTCAAGCTTGAAGGTTACACAAGCACTGCCGTAAACGACCTTCATGTCCGAAACCTTCTGTCCTGTAACATGCCGTCGGTACAATCCGTTGGTTCTCCGAATTGTTCACAGGCGAGGAAGATCTGTTTGGCTTCTGTTCGTGGAGTGACTACGAAACTCTGCTCTCGTCTGAATGCTTTCGACCTTACGGACCCCGTCCGCTGCCGCTTTATCTACGGGAGGAGATCCATAGGCAAGTTCATGAGATGTTAAGAAATGGCATAATTTTGGAGGACAACAGTGCATACAACTCCCCGGTTGTGCTTGTGAAGACGACAAACGGAAAGTACCGGTTTTACGTAGATTTCCGGCATTTGAATGAACTGACCGTAAATCGGGTTGTATCTGTTCCTTCGGTTGCGGAGATTTTCGATTTCCCCCAGCATTCCCGATATTTCACGGTGTTCGACTTGCGTTCCGGATACTGGAAACTATCTATCAAGGCGGGGGACGCGAGAAAACGGCGTTCACGATTGGCGACACCCAATATCAATTTAGACGGATGCCGTTTGGTTTGTCGGGAGCACCATTCACATTCCGGCGCTTGATGCTTCGTTTAACGAAGGGTCTACAGAATTTTGCAGTGTATGGAGACGATATAGTTGTGTACAGCAATTTGGAACCAGAGCACGCAGTTCATTTGAAGGCCATATTGAAGCGTATTCGGGGGGCGGGCCTGCGGATAAATGAAGCCAAGACACATCTCGCTTGGAGTTCGATGACACTGCTGGGATATAAAGTGGGTCACGGAGAGGTTGGCCCACTGCCAGAAAGACTGGCAGAGATCGGAGACTGTGCTGTTCCCAATTCAAAGCGATGCCTACGGCAGTTTCTTGGACGAGCAGCATACTACGGCAGGTTTGTCCAGGATTTCAACATGAATACTGCTCCACTGTACGACTTCCTTGGGCAACATCGGAAGTTCGAATGGACCAGGGAAGCACACGAAGCTTTCGAACGTGTCAAAGCGCTGATGCTGACTCAGCAACTGGCCCTCAAACTGCCCAGGGTCAGAGAGATGTTAACTGTTGCAACCGATGCTAATGACCGCGGTATCGGCGCTGTCCTAAACAGAGGGATGGAGTTGTCGAATATGCTAGTCGTGTCTTGACTAACGCCGAGCAGAAGTACTCGACTATTGAGAAAGAATGTTTAGCCATCGTCTGGGCCCTGAGTAATTGGAGATCATACCTTCTTGGACAAAGATTTCAAAAGCGATCACAAACCCCTGGAGTGAATCAGAACCATCAGAGAAACTCGCGGAAAGCTCGCGCGCTGGGCTGTCCGGTTGCAAGAGTACGAATTTACGATACGGCACGTTCCAGGGAAGGAGACCACCTGGCTGATAGACTATTCAGAGCAGAGGCTGAAGATGAGGTTCCCAGGATCGTGATTGGTGCCAATAGCCTTGCCGTCGGAATGGATCCCGGAAGGTTGGTGCAACTCCAACGGCAGGATCCTGTGTTACGGAAGGTTGCAGCCTCCTTGTTGGATGGAAGGAATATTGAGAACGGAGACGGAGGCAAGGAATTGGAAATTTTCCAGAGTCACTTCGATGGGCTGAGTCTGAGTGGGGCTGGCATAATTTCCTGGAACTACACCGATTCTGATGTTGTGCTGCCTATAAAACCTCGCGTCTTGAAAAGGAAGCTGATGGTCGAACGCCGCGAAATGGCACACACAGGGTGCACCAAGACATACGACTTACTTCGGCAGAGAGCTTACTGTCCCGGTATGAGAAGTGAGGTGATGGATTATGTGGTGTCCTGCAAGCGGTGCCAACTGATGGAAGGAGATACGACAGGAGCAACTCATCCCATGGAACCAATTCCTGTATCAGAAATCGGCGAGTTGTTGTCTGTGGACGTCATGGGCTCCTTTCTGGTGACAACCAGTGGAAATCAAGATATCGTGTAGATGACAGAACACCTGTCGCCGTGAATCGAGGCGGCAGCCTTGCCAAACCAACGGACAACCACAATCAGCGGAGTGGTAATGCGTCACATCGTGGCCAACCACGGGGTGCCAAAAATGATCCAAACGGATCAAGGACTTTGCTTCGAGAGCGAAGAGTTTAGGAGTTGCTTGCAGAAGCCGGGCATCAGACGGCACCACACCACCCGCAAACAAATGGTCTAACCAAAAGCAATAACCGAACGATCAAGTAGTGGCTAGCGGCCAAAGGAGGTGATTGGGAAGTGAACCTGCCGATGGCGTTGCTCGGTCATCGGGCATCCATACAACCAACCACGGGCAAATTCCCGTTCATGTTGATGTACGGTCGACATCCGCGCCTTCCGGTTGATCAGGAAATTAAGTTGTGGCCAGCAACGCGTTTGTCTCCAGAGGAGCTGGGGGAGGAAAGTAGGAAAGCTCAAAAAAACTTGTCCGCCCTCCGAGAAAGGGCTACACAGAAAACGGCAAGTAGATAGGCACGACCATTACCTATAGGCGCGAAGGTTAAGTGGAAGGATCTTCAGAATCCCGGAAGGAGTGGACTGGGGTCGCGGAAGCTGGGCAGTCGGTGGCAGGTTTCGTTTGTCGTTACCGACCGCCGGGGGATTGTCTATACAATTCAAGACGGTCGGGGATCGAAGAGAGTAAATGGAACTCAGCATGATACATTCGAAGGGCTGCTGAACAGACCAGCTGCAGGAGACGACCTAGCGGATTTTAATGGAAATTGGTGGCATGCAGGCGACTTTAAATGGGGAAGGTGTGTAACGGTGGACACTACTGAAGAGGCATGCTAGTAGTATGTGTGTTCTCGTAACTTCGCCTTGAACTGATGGGAGGTGGGAGTTATTACGGAATTTGTGGAACCACTTTGCAGTTTTTGCTTTCAATCTTGCGAGAGTCAATGAATATCCAGGGGAGTCCAAGAAGGCGCGTTCAAGAAGAAGACGGATATTCAGTTTTTTTTAAAAACAACGTGCAATTGAGAGTTCCAGGTTCCTGTCCAATAGTCTGTATCGGTTTAGTTGGCGTTTTCCTCATAAAAAACTTTGAGGCAAAGAGCTTTCCTCTTTCAATGGTAGATATGGTATAAACACAAAGGAAACTGATCCAGCTGACTTGAACTGCCGACCACTCGTTGTGTCAGTCCGGTTGTGTCTATCCCTCCATAATACATCTCTAAATTCGAAACCTATCAAATCGCTTCTCATGTATTAGGAGGGCTCAAACTGAAGTTGCAGTGCTTGGAGAAACTGGTATGCACATAGGGTGTTTTGCACGAAACCACGGCATGCCTTGGGGGTTACCGTAAGAAGGCCCTTGTAAACAGCTTGCGCATTTACGATGCAGCGTCAAATGGGGAATAAACAGGCGGTTCCGCACTGTGTGAAGTACACCAACAGCTGAGATGGTTCACCATGTTGGAGTCAGATGGTACAACTATGGGCACGGCAGCTACCCGAAAAGTAGCTTAAGTTGTCAGCCGGTGACGCGTAGCTAAGAGGGTCTTGTTGGGAATAATTGCACGTCACTATGATCGTTTATTCATTGTTTCCAGCAATCAGGTGTGACGCCCACGGCTTCCATACAATGGATTATAAACTGCTACTCGCAGGCGAAATCCCAATTTTAACACCGACTTAAGGCAGCATGGCCAAAATTCAACGAACCCCACACGTTGGTGCAGATAAGACGGGCAAAGACAGGGTCAGAGAACGGTTTAAGCTTAGAAAAACCCGAAGCTCGGTATAGCTGTAAAAAGGAAACGACGAAATGAGTAATCAGGTAATAAGATTCGGCATTCGTGACGAGTGCATATTTGTTCTTTGATTTTCTTCATTCTTGTGCCACACCTCGTCACCCAGATAGAGCTTTGGATGGTAACATTTCCCACGTTTGATCAGCAAACGTCAGTAGCATGGCTGAAGCTTGAACAAGTCTGCTTGTTTGGTCGTGGTAATTAACTTGCTTCCAACGTGCCCTCATGGAGTGGTGATTGTACGCCTAACGCCTATATCAAATATCCGGAGTTCATATCACGGAAATTTCAGGAATATACACGAGTTTCGAGTCCTCTAGTTTCCCCTTGGACAAGTACCCGCTACAATAGTTGCACAAGAATAGCAGGATAACTAGTCATTAGGAAACGAAGAAAACGGTGTTCAAAATGAAAAACTTTGCCTTTCAAAACTACCAAAGACAAATTCGAAGATCCGATGTATTAACGGTAATGGCGAATAAAGCTTTTGGGTTGCCCAGGCGAAAGAACAGGGTTATTTGTTGTACTCTATCTTGAATCCTTTGACCAGTTAGGCAGCTGGACGATGTTTGTTTTGGGGAGCAATTGCACGTCAATATGATCATTTATTCATTGTTTTCAGCAATCAGGTGTGACGCTGCCCATAATTTTCGAGCTGCGTTCAATCTTGGTTTCCTCTTGCACATTTCGAGGTAAATTACATTATATAGCCTGATTTTCGGCATATAGCATTCATTGTGTCCTTTGTGTTGGGTTCTCTTGTTCGAGTTTGCCAACTCGCTAATCTTATATGACTACGTTAACCTGGCAACGCCAAATTATTAGCAAGCCGGTCATGAGTGGATCATGGGTGAGACATAAATACTCCGAGTTTGTTTCGGATATCTCCAGAATACAACGACTTCCGGCAGTACTAACAAGATTCTACTATTGCTGTCTCATCAAATTGCTACATCAAAATTCCTCTTATTGTACAAAATCCCATGCGGAAGGTAGCTTAAATGACAATGATCACGCTTTTATGACTGTCGACCACAATCCAAGGGAGCATAAGGAATCCAATAACAACTTCCACGTATTTCTCCAAATCTTAGGGGTTTTGAAAACGAGTAGGATGTGAACAAAGGTTCAGAACAATTTGCAAAATGCAAACAAAAGTGATTCAAAGAAACGTGGGGGCAACATACATCTGAATATGTACACATATTGCTACCTGCTAGCCGCGGATTGGCAGAATCCTTCACAGTAATTTTGCACACAGGGACGGCTGAAATGCGGGCTTTGTTGCTACAACTTCATATACATTTAAATCGCTTGAATCGTGCGAAAACTTTGGGTGTGATTAGTTTACCAGGATTGTCACATCTATGAAGCGCAATTTTTGGTTGCAGCAGCAAGCAGTTTCGCCACAGATTTGCCAATGCTTCAGCAAAACAGCAGTCCCAATCGCACCATACGGACACCGACAGTATAAAATAGCTTTCCGCAGTGAAGAGTCCATTAACAGATAGAAACCGGACCCGATCTGGTGGCCATGTACACTAGGTGCCAGTCTACTGTCTGAAACAAAAGAAGGATATCAAGACTCGATCGTTCCGGTCTATTTTCTCTTGCCTGTTTGGAAAAAATGGCCTAATGGATGCGTGATACAAAAAAACGGCCGTTTACGTGCTGGCATTATGGAAATTTTGGAGCAGTTCATTATCTGATGAACTGAACATCACCAACCAGTCTATATTATACATCGCGAAATCCTGAGGTCTTCTGCGAAGAAGTTTCAATTGATGTAGAAATTTTACTTTCGATATCGCGGCGATAGAATCAGAGGCTTCAGCTGTGACCATCTGATCGCCAACAACATTCCTCGTGGCGTTGGTTTTCTCCAAGGTCAAAAAATTCTTCTATGTTTTATATTACAGACGTAGACAGGGCAAATTTGCGAAATTTCGGTATCTCGACCGCGGCGCAAACAAATTAAGAGGTCACAGATTCAACTCTCTTCAGAAACACCATTTCGGTCAGTCTGAGGATATCTAACGGTAATCGGGAATGTCACACGCACTACAAATGTCTACGCCAGAATCACGGACTCGTTGAATGGATGTTGTACAGTTCGAAGAACGTCGCCACTGGTGGATCATAAAAGCCCGAGAAATGGAGAGTGCCTTTCCAACGGGGCTTAACTGCACCTGCTCCAGCCGGTCAAATCGCCGAGTTTGAGGAGGATGAGTATTAGTGGAAACATCTGCGAAAATGACAGGACCATGATGCATTCACAGAAGAGTCGTGCCGAGAGATTGACTGAACAATTTTTAAAAAATTTCGTTGGCTCCTATTAAAGTAATCTCACAAAGGGCCGAACCAAATGGAGTGGGATGGCGACATCACTCTACGTAACATTTCAGAAGCCACATTTCGGCTCGCTTTTTCTGAAACGGCTTTTCTTCTCTAGCTACTCCTCGGTAGGGATCACTACCTTTGGCCAGTTTGTGAAGACTCTATTCAGATTTAACACTTTGACACGCGAACCAGCTTTCGACGCTTATCGGAGTTCCGCTGGACAGATCAGAAAGGGATGCCAGGCATTTGGACTTTTAAAATGGAAAATGGAAGTTTCTACTTATTTTGTCAATTTTCATCTTTGTCCATTTACCCGTACTCGTGATTGCCACACGTTCTTTGAGTCCACACCCGCCATTCACGTTGCTAATTAGGCTGCCTATTCCAACACCGGTATACCAGGACGTGTGTGTGTCTTTGACTTACTTATACGTGTTCGTGATCCATCTGATGGGCCTGCTATTACCTGCACGGTCGTTCTTTCCTTGTAATCACACAACCAACCAGGATCCGGAATTTGGCTTCTGGAGGGGCGACCGCAGTCCACACGAATGAGCCAAAATTCGGCCTTTGACCCTATCCTGCGTCCATCGGTGACAGACTTGCGCACGTATTGACGCCACGAACGTTGTAGTTTGAGGTGTTTCTATATGATTTTGTTCACTTTTTCCGTAAATCATACTGTGGATCTTCGAACCCAGTTCTTTCATTTGATGCTCGGGGTTGTCAAACTTCCATGTGACCTAAAGCTACGTATCTGGAACCTCAGCACCACCATGGTTGTGTGAGTTGATAATAAAATTGCAACTTAGGAAGCATGCAAGCCATCTCCACATTACGACTGGTACGCAAACCCGGAATTATTTTTTATAAATCCATCCCCATCAGCTATCCATGATCGCGACAGGCAGCTTTCCGGTATTTCGAATGTCTGTATGGCGAATGTTTGTATAAAAAGATTGTGAGTATCATTCGTTTGAGCCATAATAATTAATGTACCAGCGAATGTGCAATAGGGAAATTCAAAAACTCTTTCAATCAAGACGTCACACTGGAACATCGCGCATCCTACAAGAACGAAATACATCTCACCGCCGTTTCGTCTCCAGCGAGGTATCCAAAGACGAAATTGTATATCTGAAGCGAGGCGACGCGATTTCCAAGCATTCACCTGAGAATTAAATGTCAATTCACGTCTGTCGCAAAAAGTAATTTGTGTCTGTGAAACTGAACGGGAGACCAAGAGGATCGTCGTCCGCTTCGCAAGAAATACGCTTTTATTGATGCGTGGGATAGCAGTAGATGTTTCCTTGGACTGAGGTGACAACACGTAGTATGTGTAGGCAACGCAAATAAGAATATGGAGTTACATCACAAGCACCTACATTTCAGCCTTGGCAGTCACACCAGAATTACTTGGTTTGGTTTACTTAGCCAACAGTTGTGCCAGCAGTCGCTTAGTTGTTAGCGAAGTATACTATCGTAAATGATTGTGAATTAATTTGAATTCCTAATTCAGTTCCTTAATTGCCACCTTGACTTCTTAGCATAAAGCAGGAAGTCCTAAACCTCACACCTAAAAGACGTTTGGTACTGGTACCGGCGGTTTATGCTGCTACGGTCAGTAAAGACATCCGCACTCAACGTAAATAGTGTCCAAAGACTGCAGGAAAGTTCGCTCACGTTCAAAGCCACTTTCCGTCGACAGTTTGGCTGGTAATATCAGTGGATGCTAGAGGCTCACCTCGGCTGCCCTCTTTGGTCATGGTTTGTGCGCAATTGTAAGTCAGTTTATTCGTTCGATTACATGTGCCCCAAATTTTCATCTGCCTTCTTACGTATTAATTTAAATGTCGTGTCTTCCACACAATAGACCAACATCTGGTCCTCTGGGATGGAAGATGTACAGACTTCCTTTGTGATTCCACAGATGCGCTGAGGGAGTCCGTGGTCATTCGCTGCTTTCTGTGGTAATAAAGGTGAATCTGAATCTCATGGAACCACAGGGCTCAGTCTGACTTGGTCCCAAAATAATTGCGTTGCCTTCGGTGCAAAAATGTAACTTATCCACATGGCTGAGATAATGTCACATTTTTACTTGCATTCGTTATCTAGAACCATTCCAGATAGCCCAGCTGCCTCCATCCAAGCGCGTTCATGGAGAAATCCGATCGTGCACACATTTGTGGTCGTGCAACCATGCGCTCCGCAGACAGAACAAGCGACTTAACAGGCCGTCACAAGAGATTCCGTTGACTTATACACTATCTGGCCGACCAATCCCGCGAACAACTGGCAAGTTTCTGACAACTGTTATTTGCTTCAATGTCAGAAAACAAGATGCGGCCTATCGATGTCGATGTGAGTACAATTCTCCTGGAATCACAACAATTACAGCAATTTAAGTACTTCCAGTAATGGAATCACCAACTCCAAGACGTCTAACCTTATCATCGATCGAGTCTTGATATCCTTCTTTTGTTTCGGACAGTAGATTCGCACCTAGTGTACATGTCCATCAGATCGGTTCCCGCTTTCTAACTGTTAGTGGACTCTTCACTGCGGAAAACTATTTTATCCTGTCGGTGTACCCAACATTGAAGTGAATCCCCATGAACATCAGTATACTTGCTCATACGTACCAAAGTGTTTCGGGATTCTGCACGTTTGGTCACTGAAAAGATTATGAGGAAAGCCACTCAGAATACTTCACTAATCGTGGCAGCCATGTGCAGAATCAGAAATACAAATACGACATTTTGCACGCGACTAGGCCATGTCCTGCAAGGTCCTCAACCAGTGAGAGAACCAGTCGATAGGGCCTAGCTCCAGGAGTTTGCAGATGCAAACGTTGGTGATTTTCCGAGTTGTTGTTCTCGAGCCCCACTCACAGGTGTCTGGTTATTTTCAGACGGTTTCCAACATCGTAGTTTTGGCAAACTCGGTAGCGCTCATTCGAGTGTCCTCTGAAGCCAAGTATATGATGTAGGGTTTATGTAGGTGATCTATACTCGCGTAGCGCTTCCTTTTGTAAGATCCCGGACATACGAGGCTGTTACGAGCCCGATGTATTCCTTATGCTGGTGATGCGGAAAATTAGTATCAAGAAGATTCAATTCCTTCTGCTAAAATTCTCTAAAACTATGAACCGCTAGACCTCACGATGTGCACTGGTTTATTCATCAATACACCTCTGGTAATCAATTGGACTCACATCTGCACCACAAATGCTGTAACTTGATGGAATCGCCTGTTGAATCTTACTTAAGTTGGTGATAATTCCCTCGTTCGTTTAATTAATACCCCCGAGGTACTTGTTGACCTGCACCTGCCTCGCTTGTTACTCACCATTCGGAATACTGCAAACGCCTCCCCGTGCGCCAATGGTACGCTAGCATTTGCCTGTGTCACTGCATCTGCTTACCCATACGCGTTCATGCAAAATTCCTCCTTCTTATATTTCGGACCGCCAAAACTAACTGTGACTCAACGTTAGCTCAGATTATATGGGAACAAGGTGGTTGTTGTAAACGTGCACTGTGAATTTGTGGCTTGCCACAATTATCGTTTAAAATTGAAATGAATCCTATTCCCAAATTCTGGCAGTTTACATTCGTCATGCAATTACAGATTTCTGCAAGATTTCTCCAGTGGACAGTTCATAATTCACAGGGTTTCCGAGTTGAAAGTGAGGGTCTATCGACAAAACTCATCCACTCAAATGTTTGGACATTTTGTGAGTTCGTTAGCTCAGCATTAGGCAGAATTTAGGTGAACCTGTGGAAACTACTGATAAAGTGTGGCTGTAGTCTGTGGTTGGTGACCATTCTGCTCTCCAGCATGTGATGGAAAGTACAGTTTAGTGCGGAAATTTTAGAGCGGCTTTGCGATATTCGTATACTATTCTGTTGTAGTCTGTGTATAACAACGGGACCTAAGCATGACACGTTGTCTGCTCACTGGGTCACTGAAAGGCACGCAAAACAACGCGTTTGCCACATTTGCGTTTTAAATGCCGCGCGACAGCTTTACCCGGCGAAGATGAGTACGATTTAACAGCTGTCGTTTCGTTCACCTGGGAAGGCTAACGCAATTCAGTTCGTGAGATGTATATGGAAGTTTTCATATAGATTTCTGGTCTGCAATGAAATGAACAGCATGGGCTAAATCACACCAGGTTTCTCCGAATAGCACAAAGAATAAAAACATCAAATTCATTTAGGACTGTCTGAGTTGGGTATTCCATTTTATAACACCCTACTACTTACTGCCTCCTGTACTCAGGGTCATGCTCAGAGCACCAGCTGGTTAGAAATAAAAACCACATATGTGAAAATTGCCACAATCCGAAATAATAAATTGTCGGAATATCCAAAAAATCAAACCGAGAATACAAACTTAACCTAGAGGAGTGATTACGGCAGTGTTAGTTGTGCAGTTCTTCTAATTCCTGAATACACTGACGAATAATCAGTGCTCTTTGGACATGGAAGTGTAGTGGGAAAGCTCTTGGAGATTTACAACAAAATTACGTGACCAACACATTTTGTCCTAAGTATATGGTGGCACTAAACTATGTACCACCGTGATCATAGTGAACTGAGCACCCTATCTGAAATGTCTGGAAAGACCCTAACCTCGATGTGCTTTCTTTCATGGGCGAAAGCCAGAGGAGATGGTAGGTTCTCGGAATAAAGTGGTAAATTTAACTGAGTGATGTGCGCCTTGTCAGTTCCACACTACCACCTTCGTCGTGGGAAAGCATCCTGGCGAATGTTATAGGAATGATGTTAAAGTCTATGGAACTCAGCCAGCGGTGCTTTGTGTTTTTGGACGGATTATACTGGAAAGCTCTCAGGTATCAAAGACGTAGACGGGGCTTTCTTGTATTTCAAAAAGTAATTTTCGCGAATCAGCGTTTTATTATACCACAGCAGAAACAAATTCACAGCAGCAAGTTTGCTTAACATACAAAATTGAGCGATGCACCGACCGCAGTCCCTCAGCACTGCAAATGTAAGAAATGAGATTTGGGATTGTACGTTTGCGATTTAATTAGAAAACCTAATATCAACTGTCAATTCTTAGGTGTTCTTTGTCTCCAGCGAATTATGAGAGTGATATCTTAACAAAAAGCTGCCATAGAAACAATATTTGTGCATACTTTTTGAAAGTTTATCTTCAGACCAACATGTGAGCAACCCCCTCACCGATTGCTCGATTCGGCGGCACATCGATTCACCGTCTGGTTGATAAGATTTTTCAACTCTGATACGTGAGTTAATATTATACTCGATGCTGTCGGCGAAACAACAGTGCTGGATAAGATGGGTTCCGCACAATAAACCGCGTAGAAAACACGTAAACTGCATGAATTTGGTAGAGGTTTTGTTTGAAAGTCCAGTCAACTTGTTCGGGAATTGATGATCACGGAGAGCTTGGGTATACGTTTCGTTCAGAAGCACCCAATGATTGGCTGGCTAGGAATCTGAGCTAGGCAATTCCTTAATTCATAAAATAATTTTCATGATGGCGAAAGGCACTTATTTGAAAAGTAACTTGTTCTTGACGTGACTTGGTGTTCTGATACTCTCCAGACGATTGTACTGCACAAAAGCTGGCAAATATTTTGCTTACTATGGTTTTCGAGAAACCGCAGTTCATAGTCTCACAGGAACAGATTGTTCGCTTGGCGTGACAAGGATATAGCAGAAGTTGTGTCGCCACCAACTTAATTGCCGATGAGGGAACTTAGCCAAATACGCGTCAATGACCAGAAATGAAGAGGTGTGGACGACAGCTTTGGACAGCTTGACTCATCAGATTCCGCATACTTTTTAGCCACAACTTTCATCTTTAACCATACGGTTCGGATATATTTAAAAACACCACAAAATTGACGCGTCAATTTACAAACACAACTCTTTTTTATCGTGCCGTTTGTTCAGTAAAATATTCGAAATGTAATTTTGACATCATGGGGTCAGGCCAAAACTGGAAGCATGAAGCTCGACTCAAGATAAAAGTACTGGTAATGTTTGCAAATAGTTTTGCGGATTACGGTGTTTGTGTTACTGTTATTTGCATGACAGCGGCCAGCCCAGCAGACAAAATGTTTGCAAATTTGACTCAGAGGAACTCAGGTTTCATTAGTCCACATGTTTTCACCCGCCACTTCACCTATCGTTACAAGGTTGTTTGGCGATTGCTAGCGCAGTCTGTTGGATATCGTATTCCGGACAAATTAGGCTAGCAGAATACTATGGAACTCCCCATTTCAAATCACTTCGGAAGTGAATGTTCTGCGAAGAGTTCAACTCAAAACGATTTTTTTTGAAGGTTTTTTAAAATTGTTTTTCCTTCGCAGACACAGATAAGACGTAAAGACTATGAATGATGGACTGAGTGGACTTGCCACAGATACTTCCCTGTGCACCGGAGTACAGTTTCGACGGATGATTCAAATGAATACCGCTAAAGATCTCATTTACGATGGTTCCCGCCTATCCGGTAAGCCTCCAGCAGGTGGAAAACGGTCATGGGTTGTCGAATGGTTTCAGCAAACTTGGAAATAATCTTCGTAATGCACTACTCATGATGTTGCTGAAAATATTTCTACAGCCCACGACCGGTTTCGTGTTTCTTGGGGCTCCTCAGTTAGGCGCAGCCCCCGAGTTTCCATCAAACTTATGTTCAACTTGAAACCAAATTGCACGAAATAAGCGAAATACACTCATTTGCAAAAAAATGGTTTTGCGAGAGACTCACCCGGAACCCAGCTGGGTCTCTCGTTTGTGATGTTTCCAGGATGTTGCCTGATGTTGCCTTGATGCATCGCAAACGGGAGATTTAGCTGGTTTCCAGGTGGGTCTTTCGCAAAACCAAATTTGAGAGGGCATAGTATGCACCAACCAAATTTACTCATAGTGAACCTGTCAAACGAAGAATGAAACTTACCTCTTTGCTTTAGTGCACGAGAGCTAGAAATCAAATATTATTTATTTTTTCATTTACATCTCTAGTTCATTGTTTTTATTAAGGAGGATTTTCCATTTTACACAATGTTTTGTATGCGCAAGCATGATTATAAAACTGTATGATAGACCAACAACTGTAGCCACTACCGCCGCGAGGAACCTTGAATACGCGCAAACATTTATGTATCTTCTGTTTGAACAGGAGCTCGGAGATCATACAGAAGACTTTTAGCTAAAGCTGTACAAGGATGTATTTCACAGGAAGCTCCAATTGTGCTAAATGTCCGGATAGAACAATAACCGTAAACCCAGATGGAAACCTTATGAACTGTAAATGTGGGATAAACTTCAACTACTGTGATGAAGTAGCAAACAGAAACGAAACAAATTAAGGAGATCCCCCACTGAAGTTGAGGAAAGATGGCTCGAACAGACCAGACAATTACAGCTTAGCCGGGAGCTGAACAGTTAGCTTTTCAAAGAATTTGGTATTATTTTAACACGCCCGATGAACATGACACTAGCCTAATAGTTCAGATGACCAGATAAATGGCATGTGCTCTATCTGGTAAACACATCACCACATAGCAGAACACTAAGTCAATACCTGCCCAACTTAGAAACCAGGTTCAGTTGTATGTAGGCACACCCCGCTTCCAAAATAGTTACCCAAACATTGTTTTAATTCTCGATGTGAAATGTATTTTTCCCCGAAAGGAAGACGGCTTAATCCTGGATAACCAAAACTTTGGATTACGGCAGTATTAGACGCAAACTTTGTCCGATCCCTAGACCGTCTAATAGGCAGATTACTCACATGTCATACAAGCTGGTTAAACATAACCGAAAAACGTGTACCAATGGATCCCTGCTAGTTGTCATTACTAACCACTCACATTCCGATGGTCCCACGGGTATTGCTTGCCCGTACAAAAAACCAGCAACATGTGCCGTCAACTTCCAGACGATTGAATTCCATCCACCAAGGTGCACATCCTTCTTAGCAAAACTTCAAACATATTAGCTCCTGGAGGAATGCCTTTCTGTAGCGTGTGATGAATCCTTTCAATAAATATATCATTATCCTAACAACCTCATCTTCAAGAATGTGTCCGAATCGTCGGTTAAAACGAATTATTCACATGCAGTGGTTCTTGTTTAAGCTCAGGATGGTTCAGTGTTTGATGCCCAAAATTATCAACCGAAAGTTCAGCGGTTTGAATTGAATCCCGTTACCTTGACCTACCTTGTTTGGACTTGGGAAAGCTGACGGCAGCTTGCCTTCTTGCTGCCCCTGGGTCAGCTGCCAGATAGGCACTGAACGGATGTTACAGGGAAACAATGTTCCAGATATCATATGAGTTGAATGTACTATCCAACCAGGTAGCATAAGTGCGCTTGACCACAGCTGAGTCTACATCATTTAAGAGTTTCCCGTGGTTCGCGCTGACAGACATTCGTGGAAGTCACTTCATTGTTTAAATTAACGGGCGCAAAATCAGACTGTATTGCTGTGCACCCTGCAAATTCATACAGGATTTCTAGTCATTTTCCCCCTTTTTAAACACAACTAGCGTGCTTGAATTACAAGTAGATAGCCACTTCTCAGGTATCCAATCTCGTTTTCAAACTTCCGGCGAGTTCCTTTTGCGAACACCTTCTCAAATGCAATGCGGCATCTAAATATCATCAAGTGTTCGAGTTATTCATTTGGTGCTCGACACGTACACTCCAGTACTGACCAGTTAGTCATGATACAATGCTTAGCGGTATCTAAATCGTTTCAGCTGTCGTGAAGTTTTGGTAACCCATCAACCTCAAAACATAATAAAACTTTTTAGTAATGTGGGGCTAGCCAGAATCAGTTGCACGGAAAATGATTAAGCCATACTGAGTATTACCGAAGGCTTATCCATAAGCAAAGCGTATCCATTCAAACATTCCGAAACGGCCGTGAGCTTTGGATGGATAATCCCCGTCAAGATCAGAATGAATTGTAAGTTGTAAATAGCGCGATGAGTTTCAAATTTGATGAAGCTTATAATCCCAAATTGTAGTCAGTTCACGCTGATAAGTGCGCATATACTGTAGGTCTGCTTCGAGACGCTTCAATCTGATTGGCAGAGCGCATCTCGTTGATCCACGGAAAGACTCGAAGTCGAATGCTCCCGGTATCTGAAACGTTTTCGTGTCTACAAGTGGAAGATAACCGGCTTGAGCTGCTTACACCAGGACGGAGAAATGAACGATCTAGAAGGTTTGACTGAGTCCACGGGTTGCGACATGACAGAAAAACATGCTCGTGGTTCTTTCTGTGGCTGGTGCGGTGGGGGCGATTCCCCATCCCCATTGACACTACATTAGTGAAAACACTTTAACAGAAGATATGCAGAGTCGACCAAAAGCTGCCTGTGTAGATAAATAGTTGGTGCATTCCAAGGATATTTAATGAAAGCACACCCCAACATTTGACCCATCAGTCCTTACACAGCTGCAGTAGTTAGAAGAATTCATGTGCGGATAGCGATGCAGTATTTTACGTGTTTTTTCTCTGTTGTTTGAGAGTCTCCGGGGGAATGTTTGAGTCATCAATTTCCATAAGTAAAGTTCGAACTCTACCTATTGCAAGCAGTACCACGGGTAACTGTATAATGGTTAACGCAAACCATTTGTGGATGCAGCCATTGAAGATCAACATCATCAATCACGTTCGCCGCTAACTTGGGCAACACAACAATTTAAGACTCCGATTTAGAGCAACTATGGATAATAATAATAATTAAAATAATAATCGCTATCATTCTGCTGTTATTTTTTTTTGGCGTCGAGCTTCTATGCATATCTAGTGAAGCATCAGGTCTGAGGTATTGTAAGTTTGCTCAAGAGTAGACGGGAGCGGTTGGAATGTATTGATTTGGTTCGAAAAACGAACCTTATGCTCAGTGAGCTTTCAATGACCCACTCAAACGACTTTAGGTATTCAAGTATGAATACACAGAGGTAGTCCTTGGAAAACAATATTAGGAGAGCGTGCAACAACGGTGTCCGAAGCATACGGAATCTGTTAGTCGCACACAGACATAATCATGGCAGCTGTATCTTTTCACACACACCCTTTAAAATAGTCCATGTACCGTGACACCGCCATGCATGTTCTCTGCGATCTGGATTAACGAATGGCGCGCAAATCAAGCGATTTGTCACTTTTACGTTTTGACTGCCGCACAGCAGCTTTAACCAGCGAAGGTGAGTACAAGTGTACAGCTCACGCAATTTAGTTCATGAGACGTCTATTGAATTTTCTTATGGGTTTCTGGTGTGCAATGAAACGAACAGCCTGGACTAACACACAGCAGGTTTCTCCGAACAGCACAAAGAATAAAAACATCAAATTCATTTAGGACTGTCTGAGTTGGGTATTCCATTTTATAACACCCTACTACTTACTGCCTCCTGTACTCAGGGTCACGCTCAGAGCACCAGCTGGTTAGAAATAAAAACCAGATATATGAAAGTTACCATAATCCAAACTCATAAAATATGTCGGAATATCCAAAAAATCAAACCGAGCATACAAGCTAAACCTAGATGAGCGAGTACGGAGGAATGTTTTCAGTAGACGAGAAAGAACAGCAGTATTAGTTGTGCAGTTCTTCTGATTACTGAATACACTGCTGAACAGTCACTGAGTAGCCGGATGCCAGGAAGCAGGTTGAGCATGCAATTTCAGTGGGAAGCCTCTTGGAGACCTACAACAAAATTACGTGACCAACACATTTCGTCCTAAGTATATGGTGACACTGTACTCTGTGTCACCGTGATCATAGTGAACTGCGCACCATATATGAAATGTCTTGGAAAAGCTTAACCGTGAGGTGCTTTCTATCATGGGGGAAAGCTAGGGGAAAATGAAAATTTTTCAGTGTTAGTTTGGCCTTGTCAGGTTCACACTAGCACGAACTGGGAAAGCATCCAATTGGATTTTATGGAAATGGTGATGAAATCAGTATAACTCAGCCAGTGGTGCATTGTGTTTTGTGGACGGATCACAGTCGCAAGCTATCAAAATAACAAAATCGATCTTGTCATTAAAATTGTTATTGAGGGTGAATATTCGTAGCTCAGGCAGCTCACATGATGACTGGGTTGTTTGCTGGGCTGGGCAGTTTGGTTGCAAGTTATAATTCATTAATCTAGATGGCCTCATCAGAATGGCGTTGGGGGCGGAATTCAACGCGGCGGTACGTCATAGTTTGCCGTGTGTATGCGCCCAAATGAATGCAACAGAGCAGACGTTGTCTAATTGCTCGTACGATTATCAAAGTCTATTTTTGCCCGCATACAACCAGTCGAGGAGCAACGTCCTTATGATGCGACTGGAACTGTTGTTATGCTGAAGCATTGGCAAATCTGTGGCGAAACTGCTTGCTGATGCAACCAAAATTGTGCCTCATAGATGTGACAATCCTGGTGACCTAATCACACCCAAAGTTTTCATACGATTTAGGCGATTCAAATGTGCATCAGGTTGTTGCAACGAAGCCGGCATTTTCGCTGTCCTTGTGAGCAAAATTACTGTGAAGGATTCCGCCACTCCGCGGCTAGCAGGTGTGCAAATTTTTCTGAATCTTTGTTTCCATTTTACCGCTCCTCATAAATTTGGAGTAAGTAAGTTTAAAACATGAACTAGTCTCCCTCACTTGAAATTTAATGCTGTAAGGGATTTCAGTCAGTGTCAACAAAGCAAAACGCATTGTACAGCTCTTTGTTCCTTATTAAAATTCATCAGCCGTGCGCTTCTCCCTAAAAACCAGTAAGGAGCTTCGAACCCGTGCAACACCGAGTGGTAGTTACCTGACTCGAGAACCTGGACAGCAGTGCGACTGGCTCTCGCCGAGAGACAGCATAATGTCGCGCATTCTTCAATTCACATTAACCACATCATATGGTTGCGCGTTGCTTGGCTGTTTGGTTGACGACATCTCAGTTGAAATTTTCACTCATCTTCACTTCACTTATCCTCCGAGCTAGCATGATTCGCCTCGCCAATTAGGGGACATCTTCGGATTTTCTATGGGGCTGCACACACTATAAGGTCAATTTTCACAACAGACTAGGAAGGAAAATCTTAAGATCTGTTGGTAAATCCAAGTCTACCAAATGTCTGGATGTCGATTACGTGGAAGTGTGAGTTGACCGTTGATTTCCCGAAAGCACTTGGTTATCTTAGTCCACAGTGTGATCTGTAGGCTAGATTTGAGCCATGGGACTCAACCCATGCTGACTTCGATCCAGCAGTGACCACAACGTTTGACAATGATTAACTCACTTTTCCAGATTCGATGTATAAGCGATACCTAAGGCTGAATTTTGCTTGGGTTCATTATGCCTGTTTTCAGCCGTTGACAGTTGGCAGTGTCTGCTGACGCGGTCGTGAATCCTAATAAGACGGCTGAATAACCGTGTATCAAACTCATCGGTTCGTATCCATGACAATAAGCCACTCAGTAATTCCGTTTTTTATCTTACACATTCAGTTTATATATTTCGCTTTTTTGAGTAAGGTTGAACTGGTAATGTATCGCAGTATAGATGTTGTGATTTTTACGGTGTAAACATTTGATATTTTGAAGTGCAAACAGCAAGTTTGACTGGAGTTCAACTCCTCAGCGTTCCAGCCACATCAGGTGCCCCTGACTAGGGGCTAGATTATGTAAATCACATTGAAGTAGCCATAAAAGGACTGGAATTCAGCCCAGCGCATAACGACAGACGAGTTTTAGCTAGGCGGAAACGGCAACATGCGCGCCACAGTCATCGGTTGCGTTCTATATGCGCAAAGCTTCTGACCACCTTCAAGTAGGGCCATGTGGGCCCAAGCGAGAAAGGGACAAATAAACCAAAGTACTCATTCGAAAAGGTGCTCTCAATCGAAGCGTAGTCATTTAATATACTTGGCCAGATAATAGCTTGTCACCCGCAAACCTTTCGAAAACAGTCTCTCTAAACAAACGACAGCCATTCCTCCCGAAAACGAGGGTTGGTGTATTCTCTATTTCAGGTTCATTCTGCTGCTCTTTGGGGTCGGATTCATGACGAAGTATACGCTAAGGCACCAACCCGTGGCAAACAAACTATGGCCGACCAACTCTCACTATTCTACGAAGAGATATGTGATCAAGTACATAAAGACACTTTATGTCCTCGGATGGACGGAGGAAAGTCTTACAGGCGTTACGCTACACACGACACTTAAGTTTCCGGGAGCCTCGCTTCCGACGTCATATATAGGGCAATTTCGCAAACTGTGCTTGCATCTAGGCTTATCCACTCATTAACATCATTTTTTTCAATACAATGTTAACCGACAAACAAAGCCAAGTCTATCCTTTTGAAGTGTCCGTCAAAAACAACGGAATATTAAATATTGAATCATGATTTTGCGCTCTGAAGGCGCACAGTGCATGCCAAAAGATGGATCACAGCTGACCGTTCTGGACATTCTGGTTGAAATGATTTACGCGAACAACAAAGTGTCTGCCAATATGACTATATCGTCCCGGCAACCTCTCTTTCAACGTGACTTCGATCGTAAGCTCAGAGGTCTTCGATATAGTCATTTAATGATGATAGCAGTGACGGGAGTGAAGAAAACTTATAGGGAGGAAAATCCATACAAGGTCCACTAGTTGCTTGCACACTTCGGGCACCTCACTGCAAACCCGAACACGGCTAGAGGTAGGGAAATAAAGGGCACGAAGAATGTTAACAAACTTCGAGAGCACACGTCTATGGCCAAGAATATTCAGGAAGACCAATGTATCAACTATGTTGAAGGCTTTCTTAAATTTGGGGAGCAATGCGACTTTTGGCCACCGTTATGAATGGGATTGCACAAGAGTTTGATGTAGTGTGCGCATATGATCAGTGCAAGTATGCCGAGCTCATGTCCTGATTGGTGAAACTAACAGGAGAGTGGTACAATAAACCGCCAATTGTATGGACCAGATTACTGCCTACTTCCTAGAGATGGTGAATGAAACTTGTTCTGTTGGTTTTTCCACATACACAACAAACTTGTAGATCCGATGAACCTTGGGTTTCTTATCTGAGAGAGTACTGCCAAATCATTCTTGGAATATTTCCCATGAAACAACCATCCTGGTAGTCTTTCCCAGTATTCAAAATAAGCTTCAAGTGACTGGCACATACCAGCCTCTGCTGGGAGTTCAGTGTCTTCCTTTTTAAGAAAATCAACATTCTAGGGATGCATACGGCGCCAGCCTCCCACTCACCACTAACCAAATATCGTGTACCAGTCTCTTTTTTATCCAATTTGCTCACGATTCTAGCACCCGTGTACCGCAGTGTCTTGTCGGCTGCCGTGGGCGTGTAAATTTTGTTTATCTGTTTTGTTTGTTTTGTTTTTATTCATTATTTCTTTAGTTGTCTTCATCACATAGACTATTTCAAATTTTATATAACATGTGTGTAAAACGTACTTTTTTGCAATTTCAAAGATTGCTCTAGTAAATCAAAAAGTGTTTAACACCGTTAGAAACCTCTTGAAACCAACTGAGAATCAGCCTTTTTTCGAGGATGTTTGGGGCACCATGCTTGAAATAATCCCGAGCTGTTTTCGGTTGCTTACAAATGAAGTGTTCACCCGTGTGTGGTCTTGTCCTTTTGAAGTACGGTTTTGGCGAAGTGGAAGCTTAACATGGCATGCGGTTCGGAGCGTCATAGTTATTGTTTCATGGAGAGATGGGCAGCGATGAATTTCCCCCAACACTTACGTCAGATAGTCGCTCTCTCGTACTTTGCTTATCATTCTTTTTTGAAAGTGAACGCCACAAGGTGCAAGCAGGATATGCCTTCTACTTACTGTAAAGTTATACGGTTGAACATCATAAAACACGGCTTACGCCAAGTTTATGCCGATACCTTGTACAGTCGGAAAAATGCGGAAAAACTAGTTTCCCATGTTTGAGCGACCAAATGTTTTGGGCTGGGTTAATCCAAAATATGACTCTCAGCATCTCAGTATGCATCCAGCCACTCGACAAACACCTGGAGCCTGAATATTTCCCTGGAAGTGTGCTCCTTCGGTTTTTCCAAAATTGGCAGTAATGTTGCGTTTTGTCACGCCCAAACTGGGGCACAAAGTAATATTTGTCTACACACTTTTCTCCTACCATCTTCGTTTCGTGAAGTTCATTGCAGCCGATGCCACGGATAACATACCGGTTCTAGTAAATAATGATTTGGAAAAGTTGTATTTTGAGTATTGACTTTATGGCTTTCATCTACGGCGCTCGGCTGAGTCTCGAACTCACGACCTAGTGGCTACTGGTTTGAACATTTGACCCTCATGCCACGAGTGGTTGAACAGCTTTGCAATGAACACTCACTTGGACAGGACACAGCGTCACTCATCCTTCAGTCGCGGGATCTAAACCACGCGGTCACACGTGTCAACTGGCTCTTCAGGCTTAGGTGAAAGGCGAGTGGTGCTATCCCCTTTTGAAATGCCACCACACAACAACGCCGATCAGCCACCCCTGGCAGAACGTTTAATGGACCAAACTACCGTCTAAGAGGTCGCCAGATTGAAATTTAAGAGACAGTACTATCGCACAAATGGTTCCAAATAGGGATGAACCAGCTGTAAAGTGCTCCTCGCCATTTCGGCATCCTCTGGCTTCACCTAAGGAATCAAATCTTAGTTAGAAATCCCAAGTCATTTCGCACCAGCACCACATGGTACTGCTGACGTAAGTAACTAGACTAGCCCAAGGTGTCTGAAACTTTTGACGCACTTCGGTTTAGAAGGGATTATGTCCTTCGTCTTGTACTAAATTTTACTTAGATAAGGTTATCATTGTTGGTGAAGAGCAGGGCTAAAATTGTCCAATTCGTTCGGTCTTTCATTGGCCGATGCAATTTTCTCAACCCCGAAAGCTAAGCTCAGTCCACTTTCTTTGAAAGAATGAGAGTTGTAACTGGTGACTGGAGAATGTTCCGCTGAAGCGTACAATTTCTTTAGAATACGATTTATCCAATCACCAGTGTAGACTGGATTCCAATCGCATAGCGGGTTTTCGGCTTCCATTCAATCGATGTGGTAGTTGTTCTGTGAAAAGATGTGAACTCCACTCATAACAAAATAAGCTAACTGATTAAAAAGTTCGGAAAGCTGTTACTTCCAGTAGTTTCTACAAGTTCACCGAATATATATTAGGACTTCTCATTTGACGATGTTCCAGCACCCTGCATCCTTCGACTAATCGTCAGACTCTGTGGGCTTATGTGAGGATCCAGTCAGCTATTTCTTAATCAAGATAGTTATTACTACGAGCCCGTGTCAAGCTAATGCCTCTTACCTTCTTCCAGGGGCATCGAACAACCGTCACATTACCCGCAAGTTGAGCTCGTTATGATTGTTCTGTGAGTTCAGGCTCAAATCTTTTGGAGAAGGAAGTCCTATCACATCCCGTTGATTTGCTGTCAAAGTTTACAATCCATGTTTCATGTGCAGCTACAAGCGTTGATTCTATCCGGCTACTGTCGGTCTAAGGGTGAAAGTATTTCACTCAGATGCACATCGCAGCTCCTGGGAAGCTTGTTCAACTGAGACAAATTAAAATGCGGCAATTTCTGGCATGGTATTGTTGAGATCTAAGAGATTTTACCGTCTCAGGTTTATGCCGTAGCGAATTCTTCTTGAGATTTCAGGCACAAATGAATGTGGAATCTTTTTGACAACATATGATAACTGGTAACAACGTATCATTCCTACGTAAGTAAGGCAGCGTGTTTGTCACAAACGGCATGTCATATATCAGGAATCTTACTTTTCACCGCCGCTAAAAAGTCTGACATAGAAAGAACAGTGTATAAAAGTAAAGAGCTAGGATCGTTTGCAAGCAACAAGTTTTGTACCCCGGGCTGTATAAAACTTACCTTTCAAACGGTTCAGGTAAGCTGCAGTTGGAAATAAAGAAAAGGTTGTTTGACCGTGCACTCGCACACTTGCAAAAAATGACTTATGTTTCTGGTAGTCTGGTAGGTCCTGTCGTGGTAGTCCAATTTTGTGTTTGCAGCATATTTTGCTTTCTTGTGCGTGCATATAAAAAAGCGGAAGAACCGTTAGTTTCTTCTGGTGCTGTGACTCAGGATGGCTCTAATGCGGCGGCTGCTCAGAATTATAATGCACACTATTTACGATGATGAATGAACAACTGAAAGACGAAAGTATGACCAGGCGTGATAACTAGTCAGGTGACATGGATTTGGGCAGGCAAAACTCTCCTCAGTTTATTGGAGCCAACCGTTGGTGCTCAGGTTTGCAGATAATTGTTGCGCAATCACATTATAGCAAAAATTGTATTCTGTACACTAAGCCATTTCTGGTTTTCAGCAAGGATAATTCCGGCACCCCTACTTGCTACATCAATGTCCACATTGGGGGATGAAACGGAGATCATTTTTGCTATTGCTTGTGTCTAGTAAGCTTAGTCAGTGCAATTTTTCAGCTGAAAAAACCCGCAGCGGGGTGCGGTGGTTCCGGTTTCAGTTTTGTTTATGGGGGATGAGGAGAAGTAGAGTCATGCGTTGAAATCGGTGGCTCAATCGTTCTATTGAATTTCAGTGGTTCAGTTTGTAGACTGTGGAAGAGATTGCGAGTTGTGTAGTGATGGCGACAGCTTTGGTGCAAAGGCGCCATATTCTATGTAACACAATCAAATTCAAATCTTTCCAAACGGTGGAGATTTTTAAGGAGTGTTTTCTAAGTATGGCAATATCGTTGGTGTACTCTATGTCCGTGAGCAAATTATTCACGGAACACTCTGATCCACGAGGCGGCACAGACAATGGATTTAACTGGAGCAGGACACAGATTACAGAACAGAGGAAACGTGGTGACAAGAGCAGTGTTTCTTGATATCACTTTACTTAGAAAAGAATATGTTTCTGAATTGAAGAATTGTGAAAATTTGCCAGCCAAGCTAAGACCCGGGTGCCGGTTTTTCCTTAATGTAATCTAATCAGTTCTTACTTTCCGAGCATCAGTCTAGCAAATGCCGACATCCACTTCATTGGATGCAGACATGTGGTTCTATTTTGCGGTAGTAGTCACAGCCGAATAAACGGTACTTTTTGAGCCTTTGCGGGAAAGCAGTCATTCGTCAGATTATTTAAAGTCAGAAACACACTGCGGGAACTCGTCCGAATCAGTTACTCAGACGCAGTGTCTGCGGAAGAGTGCAACTTAAATAAGGGACATGCTTTGGTAGACCGCAGATATTCAGTTTGAGTTCATTCAACCTGTATACGATTTCATTTAAGATGTGCTCGAACATTTCAAGGTTGTATATTTGTTCTGCTGGTGTTATTCTCGTTTGAGATATCTCCAATTTGAAGCCACCTGGCTCATTGCTGACCTTTTCGAGGTGTTCATCTAAGGGTGCTAGTTTCGACGGCACAAGTGCAATATGGGATGGATATCCCAAGTAGCTCACCAAAATCTTAAGTTGGAGGCCATCATCTAGTCCAGGTCCGTACTACATTAATCTTGTCCCTGAAGTTGCAACAGTACTTGCAATTGAGAACTGCTGATTCAGAATACATTGCAGTCACTCCCGAAAGGCCAAGGAAATTTTGCGGCTTGTTGCCTATTCGCTCCGCAAGTGCATAGCAAAAAACAGACAAGATTAACCATGGCTTGAAAACAAAACGTGCGTTGAAAACTCACTTTTGTCACCCGTACCCGCTTGAAAACCGCAAATTAAGCTGGATTAGAATTCTCCACGTTGACATACTGTTAAATTTTGTTGGGAAAACTGACATCACAAATCAAGGTTTCCCAGTCGTCATTCATCTGAATCTGTAGAAAATAATATAGACTCCAACAAGACAGTCATATGATCGTCATTCGAGATAAAATGCAAATAATCACGTTGCTCGTAGTGCGAACAGTCAATACATGCCTTACTGAATCGACTGCTGATGAGCGTGGGATAACCGGAATGGTCACCCAGATATAATGAAATCATTAACTCAAACTTTCTTCACCTTAGAATGTCGGAAAATCATCTGTGGGATTCGGGAATCTAATAGTTTCGACTTCAAATGAAGAAAATTTTATTAGAAGACCAAGACGGAGCAAGGAGACGACTGGTTCGTCCTGGTGAGCTAAGATGTCGTCAGGAGAAATGTAGAACTCATGGTAATCGGGTTTCTATGCTTAAGGGACACTGCGAGCTATATCAGTTTGAACTGAGCGATTGAAGTTTCACTGTTGCCTCGAAGGTCATAGGAAATCAACGCGGTCTGGGTTTAAAATCACATCGTCCTGTGAAGCAGGATTGTAAATAAACGAAAGTGTTTTCTTAAGGTAACCAGGGTGTTTTGTGTGGAAGCAGCGATATTGTCTTCACCCGAGCGGCATGAGTTAATTTGGGTTGGCCCAGAAGACATGAAACTCCTATCTCTGGAAAGTTGACTATGGCCAGTGGTGCCTTATTCAATAAGGTCTACATACTTTTAAATCCAAATAGTCTGGTGCCGTTTGAATTGCGCCTGTTGTGCGCAGCAGCATTGAGAATGAGACAGTCATTAATTTCTACCGAACCCTTGCAGCCAAGTGGCTAGGGGACTGGACTCTGAAGAAAACATCACTGCATTATATATCACGGTGCGGACTTCTGAGTTAGGGGCTAGGAGCAAAGTCTTGGGACAAAAACAAACATCGTCCAGCTGCCTAACTGGTCAAAGGATTCACGATAAGGTACAACAAACAACCCTCTTCTTTCGCCTGGGCAACCCGAAAGCTTTATTTGCCATTACAATTAATACATCGGGTCCGTCTTATTTGCACCTACGCGTGGGGGTCTTTGAATTTTGGTCACTTTGCCTTGAGTCGGTGTTAAAATTGGGATGTCGTCTGCGAGTAGCAGTTCATAACCCATTGTATGAAAGCCAGCGGCGTCATACTTGATTGCTGGAAACAATTAATAAATGATCATATTGACGTGCAATTACTCCCAACACAACGCCCTTAGCTACGCGTCACCGGCTGACACCTTAGGCTGCTTTTCGGGTAGCTGTCGTGCCCATAGGTGTACCATCTGACTCCAACATGTTGAACTATCTCAGCTGTTGGTGCACTTCACACAGTGCGGAACCGCCTGTTTATCCCCCATTTGACGATGCACCCTAAATGCGCAAACTGTTTACAAGGGGCTTCTTACGGTAATCACCATGATTTGCCGTGGTTTCGAGCAAAACACCCTTTGGGCATACCGGTTTTTCCAAACACTGCACCTTCTGCCTAAGCCCTCCTGAAACATGAGAAGACATTTGATAGGTTTTGAATTTAGAAATGTAGTATGAAGGAATAGACACTACCCGCAGCGGACTGACAAAACGAGTGGTCGGCAGTTCAAGTCAGCTGGATCATTTTCCTTTTTGTTTATACCATATCTACAAGTATCAGAACTCCACTACTATGAAGGATTTGTGATAATCTTATCTTGGTTTGATAACTTGTCAGCTGACTCGGCGAATTGTCCAACTGGTGCCCATAAAAACAGGAATGTCTTTGAGGCCTAATACATTCCAATGCCCGTGATATCAATCGGTTGAACAACATTTCTCATGACTGGAATCAGAATTTGTGCATTCAGGAGCCTGAGGACTATCGGACTCTTCGACGTCCAACCTGGTCAATCTAAACCCTCACCAAGAAGCCACGGAATTGCCTGGACAATTTTCTCTCATTTGTAACCATCAAACATAGGCCAACTGACGGCTCTCTAGCAATTCTTTCCATGTTTGCGTATCGATTATATTCCACCGGTTTCCCGTTGGCATCAGTGGCTTCCACGCTACTCTACATTTGGCTCCGCATAAACGGCACGCGTTTTGCAATTCGTACGCAATGATCTAACCACCGAACAACCACAGCTGTAGATCCGTTTTGGATGCCAGGCGACCATATCTTGTCAAATTGTTGGATTTGCACAACAGCCAAAATGAAACTGGGCCTTACCATATTGTGACGCTTTGTGTGTCTCTCTGATCCATTGAGCTAAACTGGGTAGTTTCCGCGCAACACCCGCAGTATCTCTCATGCAAGGTTAGCTGATGTACCAACAAAAGCAGTCTTATGCTGCCACTAGAGTTCTTAGGGTTTGAAATGTACGTGATTGTGCCCTAAAATGTTAGCGCGTCTTCATTTTCCAGTAATCACCACTGTTTTGGAGTTAGGATTTTCAGCCAAGTGGTTATTTTGCGGACCCTTTTGAGGTCATGGAAGACGAGCAGCATTCCAATTTAAATACAACCGTGATACTCACAACTAAAAATGCAAAACCGGTTTTTGCGTGAGGTCTTCAGCAAGGTTACCTTACTTGCTGCATATATCAGGGCAGGTAAGCGAAAACAAGCAATCGCTGATACCTCCCTTCTGCCTCATTTATATACCAACTCCCTCTCTTGGCACATCCGTTAGGGCTGAGAATCCCGCTCGCTTTGCATCGGTTTTCATGGACCAACTGACAGTGAATCCTCAGTGTTGAACGGTGGTTTTATGCTGCCGTTGGTGATGCTTTTGGTGGAATGAAAACCCGTTTGGAATTATCTGCCACACGTCCGTTACAATATCTTCCCAATTTACATTGATTTTTTCCATTTTCTGTTAATTATTGCCGATTGATTTATCGCTCGGCTGAAATGCATGGAGCAGTTGAAAAAATATGTTGCAAGCTCCCATTGTTCAACCCTCTTTTTATTCAATAAGAGCACGCTGAAAATTTATAAGGTCGATAAAATTTCGCTGGTTACTAGGGCTTAGTTTCATCAATAGAACGGAGGTAATATACTTACTTTTTACAACGGTGTCTGCAAATGTCAAATATTACCACATTCATCACGGATTGCGCAATGTAGAGCGCATAGCGACAAAGTGAAATAGGGCACATTGTCATGACCATGGAAATCCCTATCTGGGTTCATGATTTATATGAATGATTTGCCGAATGCTTTGCGCATTCCCATACCCCACGCAACCAGCTCTATTTCTGGCAGGTTTTGAAAATGAACGCTTTGTTTTCGATTGTTTAAGAAGTGTGCCTAAATCCGTAAAGGCCTTGAGGTGCAGGCAAAATATTTTCTAGGTATATTCATCAACGGTAAAACGTGTGCTGAGTATTTTGAGCCAGTAGAGGAACGCGAAGTCCTAGCTGCGAATATGAAATTTGGTTCGCGAAAATGCATCAAAGAACGAAATGTACTTTAATGATCATTTCAGCGTATCTATCTTTTGAGGAAAAGTGCCGGGGATGAGGAGTTAATATTGTGTGCCACATGGTCCCAATCCTGCGGGCCTGCAAGTTGAGGGTGATTCTCTGTCATTTTCTGAAGCTTTACACGTAATGTTTGAAGCGCTTCAACCAGGAGGTCGCGGGTTCAGATGCCCCATCATCATTATGCCCCATCATTATCATTTGCACTCTGATAATGGAATAACTTTCTATCAGATGTCTTCTGGGACCTTCATAAACGGAAAAATTGGCAGTCCTTGATGAGCACTTTTGTTCAAGCAGGTTTTGAATTCACAGCTTTTGTAGGTAACACACGTCTGTGTGACACCAGACTTTTCTATGATGGGGGAGAATGCCAAAAGCTCATTCCGACAATAACCCAAGAACCGTGGTTATCAGGCATTGTTTAAGGTAAGACAAGGGGTTTATTTTGGAACGGCAGGGCTGGCAGATCAAAATTTGTTCCAAAATTACTCAGAATATTTGTTGACGGCAGTCAGTCTCTGTGATATTCTAATCTATTTGTGGATCTGCTTTCTCCTCGCACATAACCTAAATTAATTCCAGGACCGTTGTTAAAATCACGCAGTTACCGGTGTGGTTTGGATGACATTCAGGATTATTTCGGGAGCGATGAATATCTACACTCGCAATACTGTGCGCTTTACGCGGCACAGATATTTAAATCTCCTGCTTAAAAATTGGTCTGTATGAATGACACCCGAAATACTTCATCACCTCCTTACGATCTGATGTTGACATTTCTGTGTATCCAAAACCAAATCAACAAGGAGGTTGTACGTGGATGCGGGACTCGTAAAATTTATTGAGGATTTGAGATATTTTAAAGATGGTTGGGGAATTCCGCCAAATATAATTCGGTGAATAATAAATGAACCACTGTTTTGCTGCTTACAGAGGATGGACAGTATCTTCCGTGGCTTATTCTTGAGAACCAAGGATCATGAGACTGTGAAGTTGGTGCTGCTCCGAAACAGCTTCTTCCTTGAAACAACGGGATAATCGTAGACGGGCTAAACCCGAAATCAGGGTCTTTGCCCTAAACGTGTTTGTTTATTCTGGATGGGCCTTGGGTTACCATTTCTGATTTAAACCTACCCGGAAACTTTCCGTTTAGGATTTGTTTTGGAGAGTTTTATGTTTTCACACAATACTACATTTCCGGAACGGATTGGCCTGTTGGTTTTACTTCATGACGCGCACGCCAAAACTAAGACAGTTTTCATTCTGAATGTTCTTTAGGCTGGAGAACAGTCGGGTGTAAACCCTTATGCTATCCATAACAATCGACCAAGCGTTGAGCAAATAGATGGTCTGCCCATGCCATCTGGAGGTGCGCTGCTCTTAACTGTACGTCACGTGTTGTAAGAATTCCCCTCGTCCAATCAAATGACAATCTTGTGGAGATCGACATCATTGTTTGATTTTCAATGTGTCGAAACATTTATAGCTCGGGTGTGTTTACTGGTGGTTGATCAGGTAACTGTTGATCTGTTCGCCGAGCTTGGCAATTGGCTTGCGACAATTCCGTCCTCATTCGGAGAGACATCGGCAGTGCAAAGTCAAGCGAATACTTTTTCCGTGGCTAGTTGCGTTTATATGGCTTTCTGAAGAGCATTTTTCTATTCTCATGTGATTAGTTAATGGATATATACCTTCCTTGCAATACTGTTGGCCTGACCGGGATTTGTGCTGCGTTGTGGTCTGTACATCTCGTGATCAACTGGTTGGTTGGTTGGATGGCTGCTTGGATTGTTTCAAGGCACGTTTCGATTGGTACGTTCGTAAATTGTGCTGTGTTCTCTTCTTTGTTCCTTAAATTTTGTTGACTGTGATGGCAAGTTATATTTCTGGTTGTGTCCTCCCCTCAGTCTGATTGTTCTGCTCTCAGATTTTGTCGTAGTCTCATCTTACTGAGCTTGAGCAGCGCCTGTAGTTCCTGATATTTGTGGGTTTTCTCCCGCTTTGACCGCTCTGGTCGCATCTTTGGAGTTGATATTAATATTTTTGTATGGAACTGAAAGTCCCGCGAATGTTAGTCCGCAGGTATTAACCTTGCTGCACTAAGCTCTACCGGCGGAAAACTCCTACACTCTAATGTGTCCAAATGAAAATGTCGTTTGTGGAAAGCTGCTGGGATAGCCTAATTATTGGCTCAAATAGCGTGAAACTACATAGTTGCTGACGGTAAAATGGCCACCGTGGTATAGCAGTTCATTTGGGGCTCCGATCCCCGACAAACCGTCAGCTAGGTTATTAGCGGTAAGCATTTTGGAACTGAACCGCTACAAGTTTCCGCAAGGTTGACCGAAAAATCTTGGAGTCGAACGGTCTGATGCAGTGTGTGATAGGGCCATTGTGGACGCGTTCTTAATGGAACGTAGTGTGAAGTCGCGTATCTTCAACCGAAATCGTGTATTAGTGGATGAAGTTGTGAAATATCAAATTTTGGATTTCCATAAAATGGCTCCTGCTTACAGCGATTCGGGGACTTCCTATTCTGCTAGCTGCGTATCAGTAGGCATTGTTTATATTTCACGGCTAGGTTGACCGAACAGGCTTAGAAGATATTAGTTGTCGTTGTATATCATTCGCATCGACACTGACTGAAAGAAGACCAGGCGTCACCTGCTGGCGTGCAACCTAAATCATTCTGACCCTTGTTGTACTTCGAATTTATGTTGTTGACAGAACGAATTTGGAAGAGATTTGAGCACGAGGGCAACATCAGGAGGATATTTACGATTCGGTACCCCTCCAGACCAGTCTTCTACCTAATTATCTACAGTGCGATTATAGTATTGTTAGTTATCCAAGTAGCAATAAAACGAACTGAGTTTCACTGGAAAGGCCGAGAAAAACAGATTATCAAGGGATCTTGTGCATTAGATGAAAACTAAGAAAACGTGGGTGTATTACGACCTGGAGCGTTTTACTCGGAAATTTTGACATGAACAAGAGTAGATTCTTGCGGATGAACTATAGTGTTGTTGGCCCCGTGAGCAGAGATCTAATATTATTGGCTAATAGGCGTGCGTTTCTCATAGGCTCCTTGACGAAAATCACACTATTGGCACAAATGGAATCGCTGAAGTCTTTCTAAAACGTATGCTTTAAGACGCTCCTTGGAAAGTGGACTAGACAGCTTTTAGGCTCATCAAAAATTTCGCCTAGCCGTTGGCTCGAAGAGGCAACACCTTAGCGGTTAATTTAACTGAGTTGACCAGCTTAAACACAAACAATTGTGCAGTGCTAAGATTCATCGTTGTCTGAAACGAATTGCAAAGTCGATCTTCTGTAGAGCAAGGTGAGTGCAGCAAAACAGCTACAAAAAGTCAACTTTCACAATGCGGTGTTTAACACGAACTAACTTGTTGCTTTCTTGAGGGCTTCGCCCTCTTCAAAAGAATGTGCAGAGGTTAAATAGATGAGTTACGAACAATGTCCTCATAAAAGTGATATTCATATGCGTTCTGTTGAGTTTCATGTGAAACAAAAAACTGTGTGCAAATGCAAGTACTACGAGAATTCCTTACAATTAAGGTTCAGGGTGAACACAAGTTTGATGAAAACTCGGAGACAGTGCCCATCTTGTCGGCTCCAAGAAGAACGAAACTGGTAGGAACATTTCTAGAATTTTCCAGCAACCTTGTGGGTAATACCTTAAATCTAGGCGACGTATTGCAATATCTCGAGACATGAGGGAGTCTCGTACAGCACACTCCCCCAGCGAAGACCGCCATAGATTAGCACTACAATTGGATTCAGTTGAGATTTTCGTGAAAACCGAAAGCCGATGACATTACCTGGAGGAGCATCCATTTATTTCTCAAAACAACGCCTTTGTTGATCTGAGTGATTTGCAAATGGCCACTGTGTCACGAGGGCTACCATTAGAGAGAAATGGGTTGATACACTATACTTTCCTAATCTGGTTCCTGCCAGTTTGGTCGCCACAATAATACTTGTTTGAAAAAGAATAGAATGAAATCGGTGGTGCACCAGCTATGCCAATTTTGTGCCTTTGCAACAGAAGTAAGTCTTATCTCCCTCACGGTGGTTTAATCATTCGGGTGGATCTATGACACTTAGCACGTCAAACGTACACCTCCCTCTCGGGCGTTGTTTAAATTCACGTGTCAAGAAACCTTAAGGTGAACAGCATTGTCTTTATAAGCCAACACTTTGTAAATTGAAGCACGGCTCTGAAATCTGTACACAGAGCTGTTAAATGCCTACCTAAATACGTAAACGTACTCTAGAGACAAATGAATCGTAGCGTACTGGGATGCAGGCATAAATTCTTCTGAAACAAACAGGGCTAATCTAGACCCTCTTGAACAACTGGTCACTTGTTCGTCAGGGCAAGAAACATGGACTCCAAGGGGAAGGCAAAGATCCAATGATATTGGCACTCCAATTAGACCAAGTGGTACACTTCATTTTACATTTGTTGTTCACATTTGTGTCCCTCCCTTTCGTCAACTGTACCAGCTATTCGGAGGCAGTATGAAACCTCTGGCCAGCACCAGCTTTTTAAGTAGTCATTGCAACGTATGTAAACAGGAGGCGGTATGGGCCACCCAAATCGACCTGACTGGTTTACACACACCGCTGTCATATGGTTGTTCAGTATACGATAACGTGGAGATCTCCTAATTTTCCAAACAAGGAGGTATGGGATATTCAATGCGACCGCCGAATAATTTACAAAAGACATATTCTACAGTCAACACTGGAATTTGTTGTGTAAAGAAAGCTTATCTCTTCATTACAGTACACTCACCTGGAATTTCTGTCACACAGGGAGAAAAATTTCCTTTTACCGTAATATTAACATATGGTGATAACAGCTGGTAATAACCTCAAACACCTAGTGCTGTATGAACGTCTCATGTAAAACAGCGACAGGCTACGCTCGCATAGGATGAGATGAAATCCCGATTCCAATCACCGGTAATAAGTTGACGCTAAACGCCCCCTCCTATAAAATGTCGACGAGGGCTGGAGTGCTGCCAGAATGTCGAAACCCGGGATAGAAGCGACAAGAGGTTTGGATTGGGTTCGACCCACGGATGTTCAGGTCAGCTTTTGCGCACACTGAACACTAATCCCTCCTGACTCGGGCAGCCAAACGTGCGCAACCTGGTTTAGAATACTTAACCTAGAGTTCGGGTATGCCCCGTATTTCAAGTGACGAACGTCCGCAACCACACTTGAGGGCGACTAGATCTCTCTTTTAACCATAAGAATCATTGCCATCTTCATCATCATTTTCGAAAGAATAACACCAGTATTCAGCAATAATGCACCTCTGCTGTGCAACCATGTTTTATGTGTGAAGAAAATTATTACACCGGAAGGGAATGGACTTATTCCTAACCTACCGCAATCATTCTGAGGGGCATACACTTCCCAAATCTTACTCAGGCAATCTGATTAGAAATTGCCAACCAAAGCTCCATTGACATAGATTAGCAGCGATATATTGCAGCATCTCTATCCCGGCGCCTTTTAAGATCATGCGATCTCCATTTCAGGAGGCGAGTAACACAGACAACACCAATAAGTTTCTTAATTTTATCATAACCATATGTCAGGTGAAAGGCTGTGTACGACGACTATGAATTGGGTTCTAAAAGCGGCACTCTTCGGCAAACAAATTGTCGGCGTGCGCCGTAAATGGCCTAAACACCGTAGCTCCTGGTGTTGAATAAGTTATTCGTTGGACGTTTCGCACGAGTGAACACGCGCTTTCTAGTTGCCTTGCCGCACGGTCCATCGTTCTAAGGCAGCGCCTGGAGAGGTCTCAGTTCCGCTACTTGAACGGCTTAAGTCACACCCGCATGACGTAACAGCCTGTACTCTAGACTGATACACACGTCACTTTAAACTCAGGGTATACCACTTTGATACCATAGGCGTCTCAGAACAGCGGACATGACGTGAGCCCTAGATATTTGTGCATCGAAAGAGTTTCTCACATCGGAATCGGATGTAATTCTATGTCCACGATGCACTAAGTAGCCCACAACCTCGAGTGGCTCTCCTAAGATTGTAAGTGGCGTGTTCAGATCACATGACCTCAAATTTGGTGAAGGGAAAGCGCATATTGGAGGGCGAGGTGACTGTTCATTACACTGAGAAGTAACTGTGTCTCTCAGTATACTCTCACGTGCCCGGAATTCTGAGAATAACATGAGCCTATTGCGTTCACAAACGTCCGGCGCATACCTTGTTTGGCAAGCGTATCAAGAGTGGGAACAACTCAGTCAACTGAGCTTGGTGCGCCTTGGTAATTCAGAAACACCGAAATTATGGGTCTTGTGTACGTATGGTTATTTTGAAGCACCTGACGGTGTGTGGAGATTTGGTCATTGCACCGGAAACCATGGCGGAATCTGACTTGCTGATATCGAGTAAATGTTACACGAGCCACCATAAGGCGACTAGTAGCTGGTGACAGAAAGACACACGATCTGCAAGCTTCTAATTTAGTAGGTGATTTTTCTGCAACTTATACAGCCCTATAAAACAAAAAGGAAGTGATTCAGAACGAAACTGCAGCCAGAATTCCCAAATGTGTCCCAGATTGAATGGCAGCCATTTGCTAATCCATGCTATTGGTAACTGATAGCGGTATGATCAATTTCGGTTCGTCGCTGGCATGCTCCTGGAAGGTACAATTCAGCTTAATGATTTTGGATACTTCGGAATTTAGTACAGAATAAATGGTGAACCCTTGTGCGCAAGCTGGCTTCGTCTCTGCTTCAGTAGGTCTTCGTGAGTTGCTCACAAGTACTTTCTGGTGCTCCATGCGAAGAAAAGTATGTTAGATAGCTTTGGGGTTAAGCAAAACCCAATTGTTAAACCTCTGGGCAGTTCCCTCTGTGCGTTAATTGCAAGTTTGGTGATTTCTACATGTTAACCGACTAGATCGGAAAGAGCCTGCCGACCTGCGTTTTGGCCAAATAGGACAATGACATCGACATGTTTAGGGTATCCAGTCAAAATACATGACCGCATTTAGACTACAGAAGCCTCCCTTAATGTTTCCGCAGTTCCCTCGTCACTCACTTGAACTCAGGTCTTTGTTGGAAAGCAAAATTACCTGATGAATACCAGGAGATTGGCAGGTACATGATCAGTGCGGATGATATTCCAGACTGGCACACGGTGGATGGAGTCGAACGCTGTGCAAAGTCCAGTGAGGCCGGTAATAGTTTGCTGCTAAAATTTGTCCCATGGTTGTGATAGTTGATGTGGCTAATCGTCTTTTCGACATCTAGTCTTCTAACGCGGAACTGTCTTGAGTTCGTACTTTGAAAGACCTCTCATGCAATACAAATGCAAAAATCCAATGGTCGATAGCTACTTGATCAGATATCCGGTAACTTTGGCATGCTGATCCCTCACCGGTTTTGGAAAATGAAAATGAACTCGAGATATCTGAGTCAGAGAAAAGTTGCTCCGCCTCCCAGTGCTGATATTTGTAGATTTGTGTTGGTAGTTGCGGGTTGACCTGCAAGGCAGTTGGCCACAGATTTAGACCTGGTTTAAGCTCTGAGATGTCCGCCATCAGCTCTTTGTTTCTGTTGCGAGAAAATTCCACGTAAACGAAGTTAAACTAGAGTTTAAATGCGACAGGAGATGAAGCACATACTGTCCATCAAACTGCGTAGCTGTCCCAAAGATCACATATAAATGGAACCATGTGAAATAAAGTCTACCTTAGCGCACATTGCGTCTTCACGCCGGGGATTTCAGGAGTCAGCAGCCCTGCTGAGACACACCTGTGAGGCCACCTCATATTATGGTGGCCTAACCCTAACTCTAACCCTGTCTCGATGTCGTCGCGTGTTGCAACCACGTCAGTTCTTTGAGTTTTGTTGGGTAGGTGCTCGATATACGGACCACCAGTCATCCATGAAAATCAGTTTATTTCCAGAAGGGCTCAGGAAGTTCAATTTTAGTCGCGTTTTTCTGTTATTGATTGGGAACAAATCGGGTTGAAGATTTCCAACAGACGGTTGTTCTGTTCCTCTGATGAAAAAATGATATTGACTCAAGTTGTCATCATGATTTGGTCAGATTCTCAACAGGTTCTCATTAAAGCCCTCTCTTCTGGTTGGCAATTTTTCACCGCTGGTGCCCTTCTAGATTGCCTCAGGACAAATTCGATTCAATATGCACTGGAATCAGCTTCCGGACGTCATTTTATGAAACAATAACCCGCTCTGGTACTCAGTGATTTGCAAGCACTTTTGAGCTCATCAGGTAGATGTAAACGTCTCCGTTGAGGTTCATATTGGTGTTGTTTGTGTGCGGTCCGTCTGAATTTTGCAAGATGTCCGCAGATTCCATATCATTCAAACACAGGGAATCCGTTCAGTCATTCAAAAATGGTAAGTGGTCAGCATTATCGCTGTCAACGACCAGCACATCACACGTATGTAATCCGTGTTACACTAGCGGTCCGTAGCGTAATTCATGCAGACGCACGCCCGAGCGTTGAGAGAGCGAGACTTACAGACAGACGGTAGGAACATGTTGTGAAAATGTGTTAATGGACATGTAAGCCAAGAATCTTGACCCGACTAAGCCGCATGAAAAGTCTTCCATAATAATTCAAGAGTTTCTACAACGCACGGGTTTGCCGACCATAGATTAATTCAGTTGGCTCTAGGTCCTCTACCGTTAACATGATAGACTGAAGGCATCCCCGGTTTCAAACACAAGTTTTCCTTAATTCAAGCTTGTTTGCCCCGTTCTTAGAATCGATTCACGACGAGAGAGTGAGCCGATTTTAACCTTAATGGCTTTTCAGCGGTCTTATAATTGCAAGGGAAGGGTGATACAATAGCAAACCAAACTGGAATAATCCAGAGACTAGTCAAACGGTAATGAAATTGTTAGGCTTGTTGACGGGCTGATACGAACAGCGATATGGAGACACAAATAAGAGAAGATTATTGAAATGTGGGATGCGGCAGAAATGACTTATTTACAGAACGAATTTAACCCTGGAGATCAAATATAAGGACCAACAATGAAGGCCAACTGAAAGTGCTGCCATCGTGAATCACACTTAAGTTTTATGCTTTCCTCAAAAATTCTGTGGCACAACGCATCGGGAAGAAAACACTAAATTGAGCGAACTGTGCTTTCGTTTGATCTAGCAGCATGAAGTTAACACGAAAGTATAACGTTAAACTTACTATCAAATACTGAAAAAATAACGCGCATGTTTTGAATAGTTATTTTGACAAAACGGATTGCCTTCATTTTTCTCAAAAATATAATGACCAAGATGAAAGATTTTACTTTCACGTCACTCTAGTATGGAAAATAGCCCTCCTCTCCTGGCTGAATCTTTCTAGTGAGTGCACGCCAAACACGGGGGCTTTGGACTCGGGTTTCCTTCGCCGCGTCAGGCTTTGAACTCTCCATGGCTGACTTCCCAGACGCATCTCTTAACACTTAGCCAACAGCGTACTCTACACGCACCACTAAACAGGCGACTGTGTTCATTCCTGAGTGGCTAGTCAAATAACATCGTGAATACAAATACGTTCAACCGTTCGGGCATGATACATCAGGGGTGATCAGAGTGCGCTGTTTGTGCAGTGGTAACATCCGCATCTCGCATATCAGCTGTTAGGGGTTTAGTCCCTAAGAAGGACAAGAATGCGAAATAATATTTGTTTAGCCATACCACTTTCGATGCGTATACGATGCGCCACCCGAAGGAAGAACAAACAGCGAGATATTGTCTAGTTGCCAAAGCATAGGTGGGAGTAGTCAAAATGCTGAACCTTCGTTAGAACCACGGACCACTGGGACACCTCAAGTTCAAAGTCAAGTACATGCACCATTGACGAAATCTGATGAATGCAAAACTCCAGTCTTGTGCTAACAACACCTGATGTGAAGTCATCAGAATAAGAGCATCAGGAGAGCTGGATGGCAGTTCAAATTCAATGGGTATGGATATCCCGCAGATACCTACAGCTGACACAATGCTATAGATCTGAAAACGGACACGTTTTCGCCTTCCTTTGTACCAGCGCTTGGGTGAAACAAGCAACTGACAATCGATAAATGGTTTGTTTAATGCATACGCGTACAGTTGTTTGGATAGGGACTCTGAACTGCGTTGGTCGAAGGATTGACCGGTTGCTAATTCTGTGGCTTTTTTATCCTAATTGTTCCCCAAACATTCAGAAAGTCTGCAGTCACAAACAGAAGCCATCAACGAAGCCGCCACAAATGTTGATGAATGTTTTAGCACCCTGCTCTCAGATTGTATTGCACTAACTTTTGGGATGCTGTCGTACAGTTTGCATGCGCTAATTCACAACACAAGATTAACAATCGTCCCGAGAACAAAGCACGTTAACGGGAGTCTGTAACCGATACAAACAGCTTATTATCTCCTGCTCTCAGTAAAATTAGTAAGACCGATTTGCAGAATAACTGTTTCAACAAGTTCAGTTTGTAACTGATACGCAAGTTTGGTGGGCACTTTTAGAGTTGGAAAGCAATTTTATCAGAGTTGTGCGAGTGATGGGCAAGTTTATTCGCATCTGCTGTTTGCTTAGTGGGCATGTTTTTACAAATATGCAGAGTCCTTCAACTTTAATACCCGTTCCGTGCCTAGCTGCTGTGCCATCCGGATGTAGCTTCGGGACTGAGGTGCCATCAGGTTGACCAAGCCTAGGGAGCAGCGGGCGAGATGCCGTGGTTGCGTTTGAACAAATGTATTTTGGTTAGTAATATCGCACTCTCACCCTAGCCGAACCACTTCAAAGTTGGTTTAGGAGAGTCATGTAACAAAACAGCGTTTCTGTTACAGCTTCAGGAGGTGACTTACCTTCCTCATCTGTCATAGACAAAACAGAATCAAAAACTCATCATCACCAAACAAGTTGTCGTTTGTGGCATTTCAAAAGTTCATCGTTATGGGCAATCCTACTTCTAAGCGAAAAGAGGTCCTTGTAAGTTTAATCAAATTGCACCTTGCCCGGACTTGTGAATTACAGTGGCTAAAACATGGCCTTGAACCCACCCCATGCAATCAACGTTTCAACTTTTCATTCTTAAGGACAGTGTAATTACAAAACCTCAACTAATAAAACAAGGGTTGGCTTGTGTCGCTGGGTAGCCGTTGGTTGGGAGCTTGATCACCTGTAACATTGCGGTAGAAATGGTCCATAGATCTTGCCTGAAGAGATCGGGTGGTCAACCGTGGCTACAAATACGCTTGCAAATGCTGATTTACCCATTGCAGCTTTCGAAAGACAGTTTGATATCTGTTCCACCAACGTAGCGAGTATTAAGCTGATGAACTTTGTTCGCTACAATATTTTGAAGTATTTTTGCAGAGTCCGCTACTGAGATCTGTAGGTTTCGTTGTTGCTCTGTAATGTTTTGGTTTGGCAAAATGAATGCATCTTGCGATAGTGGACTTTGTTGGGTTCTGATAAATTCACAACTTCAGACTCACTATTATCAGCTGAAATTAAGAATACGCCAGTTTTAGTCAGCCAATCCGTCCTCAAGAACCAATTCACACTACATTGGTACTTTTTAATCGACCACTGGTTTTATAAAATGAAATGAAATGAAATTCTCAAATTTTGCTAGCAAGCGGATAAAATGGGACAATACGGTGGTTCTGAGATATGATGCGTGAGACTGTAGTATTGCTAATCGAGAATGGGTAGGCTGCGTATGGACCATATTATACATGAACTGCCTATTTAAGGTGGAATGGATCGAGGATTGAATTTTTCGGAGCTAGTTGCAATTCGTCCATTTAGATAACCCTATTTAATGCGCAAACCGCAGACTAGAAGATCAACTGATCGAACGCCGTAACCTCTGTGTCACTACAGGGTTAGCGTGTATGTGCGCTCCGTTGTGAAGAGACTAAAACTCACAGTGCTGTGAGAGTTTCTGTGACTCTGAAACCTATTGAGTTTTACCGTGGGGTTCCCGTCCGAAACTTGTAGTATCTCATAACAGGTTGGTCAGTGGTTGGGTATCTGATCACAGTAGTCACGCGGCCATCGACTTTAAGGTTGGAAAATTGCAAGGGAACTTATTCTGCGAATCAGCAGTGCACCTGCGCGTCCAGACAAACAACGCTGCTTTGCGGTTAGCATTTTGAGCTATAGACTTTGGCAAGGACTAAACATTACCTGCCTGGGCGCCCTAGCAGTATCCCAGCCCAGACACAACGACGAAAGCAGCGCATCAGTGCCGAAGTCTGATATCGTGATGTCGATGGCGATGATGGGTGCGTGTCAGGCCCTATTAGTCACACTATGTATGGTGGACGTTTCTCGCCACCAATTGAAAAAGTAGCGACGTATAATCATTTTGACGGCTTAGGTGGTCCTTTGCTTTAAGCTTATGGGTCAGATTACCGGGATATCGGTGCATATTATTCGCAAACGCAGGCAGCTTTGTGTGCAAATTATTCTCCCTTAGACTTTTGAATGAATCTTTTTTTTCATTTTAAATATTTTTATATTGCAAAGGTCCTGTCGTAAGAATCTCTGGTTTTGGGTCTACAACATTGCCAGATGTGATCACGAATTACCACTTGTGCAAAGCTCAAGCTGAAATAATAGCAGTAACTTGTCATATGTTTGCGTAGTCAGTACATCATATAGTGCAAGCCACCCGAAAACATTTCGCACACATTTTGGGTTTTAGTTGTTCAGACGTTGCTAATTGAAATGATAATTGCGGGTGAGTTAGGGATTCGGATGCTCTTAGAACCACCACCTGTTCTCTTGGCGATTCCACTTTATCATACTTAAAACAAAAACAAGGGATTCACGTGGATTTACATTTGGCTCGGAGGAAATATGATTCTGGGAAGACCGTCTGCGCGCGTGCACATTTGGCCCGATTCAAAAAGGAGGGTTCTTTATCCAGATGGATGTTGAGAGATCTGTGGATTGGTCATTCGCAATATTGATTTTGCCTGTACATTTCTAGTGGTGAAGATCTGTCTCACATCAGCGGAACAATATCGATTTCGCATAAGTGTGGTGCACGAAGTTTCAGAATATTCTCTCATACCGATCTCAAGTTGAACGTAAACTCCTCGTGTAGACTTGAATGCTTGACGGCCCAGATGTGTTCGATGGATACATGACAGGTCTGTCGTATCTGTTTCCTGCCGAATCTAACAGCGTCTTATTGTCGGAGATCCCGACAGTCCCTTCTGCCCTGATGATATATATATGATATGATATATATATATATATATATATATTTTGCACAGGGATGCTGATTATCCACAGTACGCTCGAACGGCACGGGGAATTGGATACCACGTGAGGGTCAAGACTCACACGTGCATGTTGCCTATCATTTAAATGAATCATATATATTTCCTGGACAACCAAGAGTCATAAGGTTACAACGTGCAGTTAGTGGTCACTGAAGGGGACACAAAAGAACTGTCAAAATTTTGACCAAGCTCCGCCGACCGAGCCGGCCGTGGAGTGCATGGTATGGTAGCCCCCAGCTATGTGGCCTGATCGTCCATTCCTCATATCCCGCTGTACTGCAGCTAGACAGTATCCACATGGATGCTGAAGACGCTTTGATCGCCCACGACCGGCGTGAGAATTCTTGGGACCCATTCGGTAGTCACAGGGCCTGATTTCTGATAAACGAACATCTCCAGTTTGAACAACGATTTGCAGTATACTGGTAAACGACACTTACCTGAAACGTCAGTCAGAAATACGTACATTTTACTGAATATACATTCATTGCCCGTAGGTGTACAGGCACCTTGTCCTCGGTACATTTTAGTAGGGCGGCATATTTTGAGACACACTTGGGGTAGCCTTTTCAGGATTTTCAGGTGCGGAAAAAATGTACAGGAACACAGTGCGAAACCGATGCTCAGCTATAACTTACCAAGCGTCTCTGCATTAGCCAAAAGTTTGAAAGCATATGGGAGGAATATATCCATACACATGATTCATTTGGTGTAATTCCTTTTATCCGATCAAATGCTCGCAAATAGTCCTGTTTGGAGATCATGACAGTTTAATAGGTAAATCATGTTTTGTGGGGCACGTGTATGGGCCTGCATGGCCCTTATAAGGAACCATAACTAGAGTGAACATTCTGCACCCTATTCTGGAGTGGACATTAGGGAAGGTGTTGTGTACCATAAGTTTTGTCAAATTGTGGGTAGAAGACCATTCTATTTGTGACTCCCGAGAACGGCTTCCACAGTTCACCAGCCATGTCGTGCCACATTCCCTGCCGAAGCCAATTTAGTTCAGAATGTGGAAAGGTGACGGCGATGGGAGCGAAAGTAGAGAAAGAATATCTGCCTGAAGACAGTTTTAGGAGGGAAAGTTCAATCAGTACAGCACAAGGTGGTCCAGACAAAATTGTATGTACGCCAAGCACTTTTGTCTCAGTCATTCAGCTTGGAACTCAACGAATACCAACAGAAAGAAATCTAACACTCTTTGAAAGTGACGTAAGAGTTGTTTAGTTTTATTGGAGGTTTCATCGTTTCAGCAAACCTAACCCACACCGAAAAGCCGGTAAGCACGGTGCGGCTGCTTTTTATTCTTGTCAAAATCGTCAGCATTGTGCTTTGCATGGAACTCAAATATCCTTGAACCCACGACAGCGTTTGAGAACTTAAATGTTCAGCTACGAGGAGACAATAAGTACTGTGATCAATCTTCACCTAGACAGGAGGTAGAGCTACTCGACCTTCTGTCCAGGAAGCCACATCACATGGTCGCGTATTGAATAGTTTCTTGACTGATGACATCCCAGAGGGAAGTCCCATTCATGTTGTGAAACCAGTCTACCTCTGACCTATCATAGATTGACAGATGTGTGAGGAGAGTGGGCAATTCCAGATAGAGGTTCCTCATAGATATTGCGGCCAATCCATGCTGAAAATTCGGCTTCTGAGCATAGACACTCTTCACTGACTGGACGAAATATCTGTCGAGAGATCCCTTTTTGTTCAAGCGGAGTGATGAATTCTCCACGGTTTAAGCCTACATATTATGGCCCTACGTTCGTGTTCCCACAGATGCACATAGACCAAACCATCTAGATGCTAATGTTCCCTTCTCCATGGACTAAGACAAACCACTCAACGCTGTCGTCGCCCTTTACCTAGCAAAGTAACCTTGACATCCTAGCCTCTAGGCAATTATCTTGGTTTTTCGTAACCCAAGTATTCCGCTATGAGGAATGCGGGTGTATGGAATCAACCGTCTCCCTGATGCATGCTTCGGCCGCGTAGCTGGACTCTGCCCGAAATCTAGATCATGGCCCCCTGGAACAAGCACTTCCACTCAACGAACTACCACTGGTTCATCGCTACGCTGCACCCCGCTCGCCATCAGTTAAACCAACAGAATTGCCAGGGTCATTTAAAACCGTACACGAAGTATACGAATGATATAAGGAGAGGCGACTGAGTACGGTGATCATATCGGCTGATAAGCACTGTTTCTAATGGTCACAACAACAATGTTCCAATGATTTCCCGACACGGTGGTGTGAGGCGGTTACCCGAGATGAAACTGTTTGAAAAATCCTCTCGAATTCTTACCGACGACTGCCGCTAGATCTGAAGTTGTATTTTGAAAAAAATTACCAATTAGTATAATGCTGAATAAAAATAATTTAATCCATAGATTACTCCTGACCGCTTATGAGCATGGTTATGATTTACAAAATTCACATTCTCTTCTTGATCTCCTGACCAGTGACGCAACAACGACAGCCAAGATTCATTGGACAGAGGAACACGTTGTTTCATGGTAGGACTACGTAGTATTGAGGCTGGATACTACCGACATTTTTCCAACGGTATGTGCAATAAGGCCCAGGTGAAAACAACCCAGATATAGAAGCGTCTCTTGTAAAGAGCCATGGACGATTGTAGACGATTCCAAAGATTATCCACATCTCCGGGCTCTTTTCATGGATAAACAGCTTTTTGAAAGGCAAATAGGCAAAGTGGATCCTCGAGAAACGTGACGTTTTCCTAAGCGCTTTCATGAACGCAAAGAAAATGGTCAAGCATTCGTCTGAGAATTGAATAACTCCCCAAGAATAATTCAATAAATCAAACCGAAAAAAAAACACCGTCACACATGGAAATCTGCGTTTCATTTGATACCATATTCCATATGTCGCAGCATATTTAGTAAAAACGGACCGTCCTGAACAAGATATTTAGTTTGATTCATCTGAGTCTCCAGAGTAAACCAAATTTGTGTGACAAATTGGNATTTCTCAATTAGCAAACCGTTTTGTTTACTGTGTTTACACCTACTGACCATGTTTTAGTCTTTGAGTATGTCCCATTTTTTCAGTTACATAGTCCGACACCAACGCTTTCATCTTGAGGAAGAATAGAGAAGTAGGACTACAATCGAAATTGAATTATGCTGAAAGGCAGGGGAGCAGTGGACAGCCTTTTCATCACAAAATTGTACACCTCACAAATTTGAGGAAGCCTTGAACACGCGGCCTCTGTGCTGGTAGCTGGCACCATTGACCGCTTGGTCATTGGTGGCAAATCGGCAGTTTGATTATTTGCACTTATTCTGTTCATTTTCTTAGTACGGCATCCAGATCATGTGGTCATGCTTGTAACATTTCCGCTTTTTGCATTTCAAGTTTCAGCATAATAGATCACTCTCAGAAAAACGACTAAAGACCCACACCTGTCTCATGCAGTCTAGGTCAGTGAAGGCATTATGTTCTACCTTATTTTCACCCAGGTCGTATCATTTACCTACAACCTCGAGCACCTGTAACAATGCACTCAGCGTCGTCAAATTATTTCGAAATGAATGGTAGCTTTGGAAGTGTATTGGGAGTATTGGGATTATTACTATTTTGTGAAATTTCTGAATAGGGTATGGTATTAGTAAGTAGTACATCACAATTGGTAGCATATTATATTCCACCACATTATTATTTGGAGTTCGAACGTACGATCAAATTATATACAGTGGGTAAAATGTGCCAATAATAAAATAATTGGCCAAATTGTGCTTACAAGGGATGAATCTAGGTTCCACTAAACGAAAGGTTTTAGGAAGAATTTGAGCCGGAGCGTTTCAAAAGCATGACGCACAGAAGAATGAAGTCAAGGAATTTGCTAAAGGTTAGCTGAAAAACTAAGCATACAAGTGATTATAGGTTGCCTTGGATAAGTATTTTATCTGTCGAACGTTGATCTGCACCTGCCAAAGTGACCAAGGTTACAAGTTGCCGCAATCGCTCGGCGAAGAAGTGGAGCAGCACATTCAAGACAAGAAGAAAGACATTGACATTCGGTTACCTGTAAAACCCTTTTAGTACCTAACTCCTAAACCACTTGAGGTAAGCACTGGGACTGAGATACTGAGATATCTGTGCATAATGCATCAGGTTTCATTGGTTGATGCTGAAGGTTTGGTGCGAATCATTCCAGTTTTACGAGTTATGCCCCCCTTCTGTTCAGGTCTGAAGACTCAACGTATTTTCTGGAAAATTATTTCCCAGTAAGTAAACCGTTTTTCGCTTTTTCATACCTATTAGCTATCTTTTTGGTTTTTTTGGAATTTTTTACTAAAATAAAGTACATTCAAGAGGCTACCGTTCTGAGAAAATTGTTATAGGATCTCATTGATCTCTCTGTGGCTACATTAAAGAACGCGAACGCATAGGGTAGCCCATGGATGAAAAGTTGTGCTGCGACCAACAGAGCTAGGTATTCGGAAATCGAATTTGTACTATAGTTGAACAAAACTATCACGACGTTGGGAGTACCACGTCAAACGAGTGAAACCTTTTGCTAAGCGCGTTCATCTTGAGGAAAAATGGAGAACTATGCCTACAACTGAAACCGAATTATGCGGAAAAGCAGAAAAGCAGTCGACAGACGTTTCATCCCTATTGGAGAATGCGAAATTGCGCACCTCACAAATTTAAGGAAGTCTTGAACACGCTGTCTCCCTGCTGGTAGCTGGTACCGTTTTGGCACAGGCGCTAATCGGCAGTTTGATTACCTCACACTTATTCAGTTATTAGCGCCATTAATTTCCAGTTGGACGGTTGGAGGGGCTACATGCCCAGCTTTAGACAGTGTGCGTCCAGACCACAAGGCAGATTTGTGAGAGGTGTTCACTTTACGAGTCCTCACACACAGAAGGCTACAGTAAGCAAGTGGCTTCGCCGTAGAATCTTCTTCGCCGAAAAACATGCTCCTACATATTCACCTCACCAAAGATATTTCATTACATTCAACATTTATGCATACATTCCGTAGTTATGCATGCAGGCACCAATATTCCTCCCACCATTCCCTGACAAAACTGCCATTGTACACTGTCTGTGTATACGAGATCTAAACACACTGCTGAAGGGGGCACGGAGAACGACACTGGTCTCGGCATTCGAAGGTGGTTACGCTGGATGTTCTGCTCAATTTGTATTTGTATTTGCTCGATGTAATTGCACAAACATCCACCTATTTTTAATTACACAGTTACGAATTAATTGAAGCCGTCCGACACTAGCAACAATCCGGAGGTATCGGTTGTCAGAAACATGAATATGCCTCACATTCTTTGTCCGTAGAGACCATGGTTCTCGACCAAACAAGAACACAGTCCATACTGTGGCTTCGTACACGCAACCCTTGGAACCCAGTCATTTGCCAATGTCACGTCGTTAGTGGCACACATAGTGACCCTTGAGATCCATCCAAATATGGACAGGGGGACGACGAGGGCCCAAATTCCAAAAAGCCGGACTGCAAGGCAACACAGTTTGAGGAAAAACACCAGTGCACTGCCAACTTTGTCGAACGCGTCGACACGCATATTCGAATCCCCAACCTGCAGGGCCAGAAGACAGTGAAAGTGGAACCCCTACCCGCTGACCATCCAGGTATGGGAGAACGTGGACGTCGCACAGGCAGCCACAGTATAGCTCACTAAGTTACGGAGGTGGGCAAAACGTCACTCCGCCGCAATGTCAAGCTTCTTGATAGAAGGATTTGAATGGGACCACACGGTGTACCAGTAATTCATTTCTGTTCCAGAACTTTGCGAGCTAGCTTGAAGGGTGCTCACTTTCCTAGAGATCAGATAGCATATCCCGTTAGAAAGCTCTGCAAAATTATATCGTAGGCGCCCCAAGCTTTCTTTATTTGGTGAGCTTTTTGTTTGGTGAATAGAAAAGTCACAAAGCGTGAGATAATTTGAATTTTTTTGACAATACTGTTTGCAGTTTTCTCACTGGAGATCGTTTGCTCTGCCGCTTCCGGGACTGGCTTACGTCCGCTTCAGTTACACGTACCACCTGTCCCATTCCCGCAATACCATCTGCCCTCATTAGGCACGGTCAACATTGCTCGGGTTCCCTTAAATGAACTTGTGATCTTGTTCTCTGCTGCTTTATTTCTTCGAAATTCACCTTTTCTTGCTGTGAAATCGTGTCTTATATCATTTTCTCTTCCTCAGCTATGAGCATACAAAGTGATCTCCAAGAGAAGCACGCCAAACCCTTTGTGAATAATGCAGTTGTACATAATGGTCAAGCGTTTCTTCAAATAATCCTGTATTTCCTCAATCAGCTTCAAACGTTTGCACATGGTCCGTCGTCCATTTCAGTTTGGTCGCCTAAGTAAAAGCCTTGATCTTATAGCAGAGGAAATTCTGTGGTGAAAAACTTCGTTGAGTTGGCAGCTGTTCGTACGTTTCTGGTATCTGTCATTTTGGAGTGCTTCCGAGTCATGTCTCTTGGCCCCAAGGAGGACAGAATCGGATCTTCCGACTGAATATTGTCCCAATTTGCTCGTTAGCACGTAGCGGTTTTTCTTGTTTACAGTTAGTCCCCTTCTAACCATATCCTCAGTGACGTTTAAGATGCTTTCCATGTTGTCCTCAAATCTGCAAGGTCTTGCATCGGAATTAGAAGTGATGTTTAACACTTACGTGCTCATCTTGGTTTCGGTATTGCCTCCTTATTTCAACCATCCGGACATGAGTATCGGTATCCGGATGGTTTGTCGCGTTTATTTGTTTTCGTTTATTCCACTTTCCCCATTTATACTTGTCCCATTATATAACGAGCATTTGCAGATTTCAAAACAAGCAGACAGGAACTGGTCGTTGACATCTGCAATACACTTATGACCAGCTGGTTGAATATACCTAATTAAATTCTACTGTATACCTACCTACCTAACTACATAAACATGTATATGTAAGTACTTATGTATGTATGTATGTATGCATGCATGTATGTACTGCTTTCCGTACATTTGAGCGCAACAGAGAGTTATGATGAGTGGCGAACATGAAAACAATTTCTTTCCCCAATGAAGCAAAGCATAGCTGACGATAATTGTGCTGAAAAAGCGAGAGGGAACAAACGTACCGGTACCCTTCTTCAGTATTCCTGCAGACGGACAAGGCGAAAAATATGGTACGAAATTTCAATTGATCGATCGGTTATTTGGATGTCGTTGTGGATCCTTAGACAACTCAGTGAGTGATACTCATCCATATTTTGACCATATTGCTCTGGATGCACAATGCACGTTTCATTATTTATTGGTTCATTCATAGAATTGGCCAGTCAAAACGGCACGAAAAAACGCAACTAAGATTACTAACTGACCAATCGAACTACGTGGAAGCAACCGCGGGATTAAATTATGCATCTTAGAGTGATTACGCCCACTCCAGGGAACATTAAATCACGAACAGAAGAAAGGGAATTCCCTAAACCAACACAGCACTGACGACGTTAACTCGAGCGGTGATAGAACTTTCGAGATCCAACTACGAAGGTCGCCGAATGGACTATCAACCCAACACGTAACCATTGACTGACCGTGACTTTCCGGACTGGATGAATTTGGCTATCCGTATGAATCCACTGAGTAGCTCTTCCGCGAAAAAGGCTCAACGAATTTTAGCAAGATGCTGACCAGCAAATGAGAAGCCAACTTATGATGCAAACAATCCTCATCTACAGAAACCTTTGATGTTCCCGGCTATGCATTCTTGCCCCATAGAAAAGCTCATGTGGTGGTCGTGTTTTTAAAGAGAACATAAAGTGGTTTACGTCCTACCTCGTATGGATTTTCAGAGATTGTTCCCCCTCCTAAGCGAACTTTTTTCTAGCAGCACAAGTCTATTTACACCGCATGAGAAATATTGCCGGGGCGTATGTTACTGCAAGTTGAACCCAGGATTCGCAGCATAATGACGTTGATAAGGCGACGTAAAATGCGTGGGTAAAGGACGAATACTGCCATGAACTCGCTAATTTGCGAATTGTTCCATGTTGACGAGTCAGTGATGGCTGAATGACGTAGTATTCGTCTACAAAACGGGGAATTCGCCAGTGTGCATTTTCGTGGGCAGTCGCAGCACTTGTGACTCCGAATGAGAGTGAAACAGTTTTGCAGCAAATTGTGGCCTCGCAAAATTGCTGGATTTCGCTTGGTGGGGAAATGTGACAAAATTTCAAACTGTAGTTGCGTTACCTGCAAGGCAGTTGGATAAGCGATCCACGCAACTAAAGACGAAGCCAAAGATTTACTAAAGCAGGGCCATATATCTCGGTTTTTATCTTCAGAGGATGGCAGTTTTCCGGTGCGCACTAACGCATAGTGCAAATATATTACAATCCTACACCACAGTTTGGTCGTATCAACTTAGCTGGTGACCAAGTGATTGAAACCAGTCTTCCTCGCTCAACTGGCGGAATAACTACCTTTTTTGCAGTGTTGCTTTTTGGGAAGCATTTGTAAGTTTCACTTAAGATTTTGTCTTTTAATTGATGTCAGTCGGTACTGGAAATCCAAGAAGCACTTTGGAACTGTTTCATCCTTATTGGGATGGAATGCGTCCCGAACATCACTGTCTCTTGGCCAGGTGTTGGAGCACTTCATCGTTAGACCACAAATGACTGGTGAGCTGTTCGGTTAGCTCCCACCGAGACAAGCTAAAGCGTCACTCATCCGTCAGTCACGGAAACCACTTTGCTTGGCGAGGTATTGGCTGTAGAGTAACGACGGAGAGCCAGGTCAGCTTGATAACTTGGTTCCGATAATTATGGAAACAACATTTTGTTTACGCTTACATTTTTACAAAGCGGCAGGATGTTCAGGTGTGGGGCAGGTTAGATTATATCATTATGAGTAAACATTCTTAGAGTTGTAGTAATATTGGACAACTGTTCGTGGCTCTCATAGGCTACGTTTTGCAATATGCATGCGATCATGGCA
>SJOL01000612.1:68850-83976 GCA_004794785.1 Opisthorchis felineus | reverse complement strand
CTATACAACGTCATACAAGATGAATCTGGTGTCTTCCGTACAAATTACAATTTCGTTGTTGAGTTTACTAGCTCAGTCAGACTGCAAACTCAAAAGTAATTCTCGTTTCCAACATTATCACCTTTGAGTTTTGATGCTTATTTTCGGCCCTATTATTTGAAAGATGCATTAAAAGTGAGAGCTAATCACACGGCTGTTTATGCGCCCGTGGTCAAATGGTTAGGTGACAACAACTGGCTGGAAACTCACTGCTTGAAAACCGTCTGACTTTCGTCAAATGCGCAGTACTTGTAATTTTCAGTAATAATGAAGCAGGTTTGCACCAAGTCTGGGCTTTTTAGTATAGATTGGCCTCACTAAAATGACAAATAATCAACTGGAATATTGAATTTTTCATTAACGATTCGCCTCAACAAGGAGCTTGCATTGCTGTTATCTAAGCGTCCCTTTCAATTTACAATTTTTCTAAATCTATCAATTTTCTTTATGCCAGATCATGAGTTGGATTATTTGTTTCAAGAGTATGCTCCTATTCGTGAGTTTACTTGATGTCTAACAAAAGAATAATTCAGTTCTTAATTGTATTATTGCACTTCTACTACATAACTTGCTCATAAGCACCTCTTCCTTGCTGACAAAAATTTTAATCCCTAATATATTGGTAACCGCTAGTGTACTGTGTAAGACACATTTGTTTAATGAACAGTCTCTGCTGGCTTAACTTTGTTTGTTGCACCAAGAATTGTCATCTAACACTGGGCTCTGAAGCACAAAAGATATCAATCACTGTGCTTCTCATGGTGTTAGTTCAAAAATGCACAGCTTGGTAAATATAGTAAGCAGCTGCCCCTTGACGGCTTGCTGGGATCAGCAACAATGAATTGATGAAGGTCTTAATTCACAGTTCTCGTTAAATATTAGAACAGGCTAATTATGCGCTCTGTCGTTGTTTTTAACTCGAGTTACAGTGTTAGACTTTACCGTACCTTCCAAAGTGTCATCCGAAAACGCCACTTCTGTAACTGAGCGTAAGCATTGACTCCAGGGCACGTGACAACTGTAGTTCACAATAAACTTAAGAGCTTAAAATGTAAGTTTATGCCTCACTTACGATTTCCTAGTGGCTTTACTGCCATTCACCTCAAGCATTCCATTTATATTTTCAGTTGTCTTACACTTCTCATTTTGCGCAGTTTCTGTCATACCTTAACTTACTGTCCAATATTATACCCCAGTGATAACGGACATCAAGTTGGAAAGTTAAAATGTCCCCAGCACTCAATTTTCCTTCTTCAGAGGGTTTGTGAGTGTATATTGAAATGCCCAGTTAGCTTAAGCCTATTAAACTGGTCGAGCACAAATATACACGAAGTGGATTTTCTGGTTATCTAAGTAACAAACACAGGGGTTTATTTCTTAAAGATTTTTGAATAAATGATATATCAAATGATATATATCAATATATATCAAATCAATGATATATTCTTGGGAATCTTTGTGTCTTATCGCTATATTCATTGAAAAAGTGAACTGTGATGATAAGTGAATGCTAGGTTCTGCCCTGGTACTTAGCGAAACGATTATCACGTGTCATTTAAAATAGCGCTTTTATCCTGCTGGCTGGTAAACTTCATCCAGAAAGGGGTTAGGCCAAGTTAATAAAGACTCAGTCATTGACATCAACAGACAATTCATTAATTCTGCCTAAAATAAATTAAGGCTAGCTCTATAAGAAGATAGCGAGCTCACGGCAAAACTAAAGAGAGTATACCCTAAGTGCGTGAGCATCTCCCACCATCGGAAAAATAGCAGAATGTCCAAAAAACACTTCAAATATCATTTTTACGACTTTGAGTTTAGAATTTTATGTGGTTTATTTATTTTTTCTATGTTAACTTTTTTACTTCTTTGTCCGTGTTGCAAGCAACCTAAATCACCTATATCATCTATTTTCCTCGCTTTATTTTATTCATTTATGTGCTTACTTATTAGTTATTTTTCCTCACATATTAAGATCATCTCTGTATCTTACCAAGTTGCTGATTTTTGGAGGTGCGTAAATCACTTTTCCTGAGAAGCTCTACTTTGAATCTCAGATTTGGTTAAACGTAGCTGCATTGTCATATTCCCAACTGACTAATCCGCTGTCATCATTTAGCCAAACTAGACTCCAAACGGAGCAAAATGTCATTTGATGTCTATCTGCAATCTTCTGTGGGTCTTTTGACGGGTCGAGTTATATGTTATGATTTCTCGTACCAAAATATCTCTTGCCCCATGTGTTTACAAGGGGCAAAAATATGGACATTTTTGTTATCTGGATTGCAACAGCCTTACCGTAGAATCAAATTGATCAAAATTACTGCCGGCTTCTCAATTTTAAACTTTTTTAAACTTCCACACACAATCTTATCCTTCTTCTCAGTAAACTTGATGCATGCAAGCACCGAAGAATTGTAGTAACACAGCAATATGCGGCCACAAAGCACGTTAAAATAGCACCTAAAGCAATCAAGGAGTATGTTCAAATTTGGCTTGTTAATTTTCCAGCGTGATGAAACACGCGGAACGCTAATTCAGAAAGTGTATAAACTTTGTCGTGTACAATTCAAGTTCGAAATTACCACCGGTTCATTCTGATTTTTTGAGCGGCAGCCTTGCATAATCTAATGTTTCGTTATTTACTCTGAGGCCATTTAGAATTCAAGGAATGAACACACTAATAAGGCAAATTTTCGTACGACCGCTAAAAACCTGAAATGTTTTAATTAGTTCATACTCCATATCAGTCCGTTTAATCATGCTTTTTTCAAAATACCTGGTATAGATCGCTATCAGGGATTGTATACTAGCAACAGACAAAGGTACCAACACCTTAGAAGTGTAAACGTCCGCCGTCGAATAAAGCAGGAAAGACTATAGCTCTTCAGGTTAAACTTCATGCCTTACTTTTTGACTATTCTCCGGGTCCGATGGCGCTACAACTTCTTGTCCAAATACTGAAAGCATACTGATCACGCATTCCTTTACGAAACATATTGCGTTACAATAACCCTCTTATTGTTTCATGAAAAGAACATATTTTATCACATTGTAGTTGCCAGTTTTGAACACCGACTATTCCAACTCAACAATTTTTACTTAGTATCTGAACTCAGAAAGCTGAATTTTAAATAGTTTGGGAAGCTAAAAGAACATATCTAAGTTCATTCCTGAGGCCTGATGCTAATCAGTCCCCCGCCAATGTTTTTCACAAGGCTGTTTGCTAAAATGCGCCTGCAGTTTCAATGAACACTTCTCTTCCGGCCTCTGCTACACGAGGAGCTGATAGTTCGTCTTCTTCGCCCCTTGAATGACTAAGACGACAGCCGATAGAAGTCAGTAGTCTGGTTGGCGAGCTTGCGTCTGCTCAACTCGCTATGCCTGTCCGTGCACGTTTACCGCTAACTCAACACTCGGGGTGATCTGGACTAACATCCCTGTCTGTCCCACATCGAAGAAGTGGTAAAGCTTTGGTATGTAGAGTGTTGCTTAACTTTAAATTCTAAATCCGTCATTGCTCATTTTTGACATCTTTACCTGACATGCTTTCATTCGCTCCAAAACAAATTTTTCAGCTAATCTCAAAGTTCACCAGGTTGATTTTTCATGTCTTTCACGTGCGACCATAGCAATTCGCAGTACGTCGTGATGCCGGCTACAGATGGCTGGAAGTGCATGTTTCCCCAATTTGATTTGAATTAATTTTCTTTAACCAACTACTCTGTACTACTTCACTTCATTTTGTATGTTCACGCAAGCAGAAAAGCCGCATTTTTGTCTTTATGTATCATTTTTATCACATCTACCGTCGCTCTACCTGGCGGAAATGAGACTTGAAGATTACGCTCAAATTCGAGCAATTATGCAACCTGTTTATTCTGCCCTTTTGTATCCTTTTGTATACTTATCTATTTATCCATCCAATGTTTTCTTTTATCCTTAGAACTGTTGTAATTCTAATGTGATTGCCCTTTCTGGGCAAACAGGGATTTGAACGTTTACTGTTATCTGCTTGCCTTCCTTGCATCAACTTTTGTTGAGTAGGAGGCGTGCAGAAGACCTTCTACGTCTGCCGTGTTGTAGTTTTACTTCTCCAACTCTTCACCTTTGTATCGGTTTTGATCTACCTTGTTACACGAAACCATGTTCGTCCCCAGAGCTAATCGACTGACAAAAACGCTACGTAACAATCCATCTTAATTACACTACATCTACAGCTACACGTCAGATAACAGACAGAAACAGCTAACGGCAGCAAAAGTCCAGCAGAATGTAAGAAACATATAAGCTAGTGAAAGCCAAATATGGAACAATTCCCCCTAAAATCCATATCAGATTGACGGGCAACCAGACAAAATTTATGCTACACACTTCAACCTACATAAACTTAAACTTGTGCGATAGTTTTTTCAAAGGCATGTATACAACTGATGTAATGGTTAAAATGGATAGTAGAAAATCAGAACTTATCCTCTTTAGTATTTTCTCTATCACATTTTAGGTGCTTATTGAGATGGTGGGATTTTTTAGTACCACATATAGTCCTCCTTAAAGGCTGGTTATTGCAGCCATCACTTGCTTTCGCTCTACAAAACATCCTACATGCTCATTTTTTGCAGCAAAATTTTACTAGCTGAAGAATGTGTTCCTTAATATCTTGCTTCATTAGAATAAGGATGGGGAGAATAGCTATTTTCGTGTGCAAATAGCTGGACTGAGCCAACTGATAATCAAGTCGTCCGCAAACTCCAAGTAATGTTTCTCTCTTTGGACGAGCACAGTGTATGAACTGATGCTTTGTTTCAGGTCGCTAGTGGCAGCACTTCTACAGCCATCGTGGGATACACCTGGGATGCTTGTGTAGAGATTTTCGTTCAGCATTCCTACGTTTTTGTATTTATGGTAAACTTTTGCTTTAGGAAGTACACAAATTGCTTTCGTGTTTAGAATTAGGGTGCAGAAGAAACATGGCTCCCCAGATTGCCCGGATTCGTCACTCATGTCGATAAATGGCCGTTTTTAGGAGGGTTTTAAAGTCTTAGTCCAAGTTTTTTTTCGATAAAGTCTTGAGTTGCTTTTCGGTGTACCTGGTCATAGAAAGAACTAGCCAGGCCTAGTCTACCGTTGATTAGTCTAAAGCTATAAAAATGCATTTATGGTTTACATAAAGCTATATTCCTGAACACTTTTGAAGGCTCATTTCTGTGCAGGAAGGCATAAAAGTACTTGGCTTAGTTGTCAAAAATAGATTAACAGGTTCTCTGGCAAACATCAATAAAAACTCTCACCATATCATGCTCAGCTATTACGGACACCAAAATATTTCGGCTTGTCAGTTCCAACTGTCCACGTTGCTACCATATTGAAGTCGTCAACATAAATGAGCTATGGGCAATGGACAAGAATACAGCCTAATGCAGTTTTGTCATTCTGACGTTAAGAGGTATCGTTATGAAGGAGCTACACATAGGTTGTTGGAAATATTCTGTATTCGAGGATTTTGGTTCGATGAATTAATAAAACTGCACAGATTTACACACATTAATTTTTGAGATATCACCGGCAAACGTTCTACTGCTTGTTACATTCGCACCCAAGATTGAGCCCAAATGGTTTCGTGAACGAAATCATTGAGAGCAAAAGAAGATACCACGCTGGACTTAATAAACCAAGGTCTGCTTACGTTTATGATTCATATGAATGACTAACAATGTGAAGTTGCATAAAAAAGAGGTTTTGCTTTAGAGGTTTACATTGGGAAAATATCTCCTTGATCGACGCTCTAAGAATTCTGTGTGCCTTTCTAATGTGAACAGTCATGCAACTGGAGCAGGTATTTTGAGATACTAAAGACGATGTTCTTCTTTGTGTTCGTTTAAGAGGAACATTTCTTATCAAGGAGTGAATAACAAAAAAGTTGTCATCTTATTCATTGCACTCAGTTTTATACGCACGTACCCAATTCAAAAGTAGCTTTTTGACTGTGAACAGTCAGTCACTTGCGCAGGACTTATGTCTTCCATCGACCACTGAGCCAAAGAATGGCACAGTGAGGTGTTATTTTTGCTTAAGACTTCCTAATGTAACCAAATACTGAAAGCTTATTCAATTGCAGAACAGTCAGTAGCAAAGTAATTGAAAATCTTTTGTTGTAGTTGGTCACTATTTTGTTCGCTGAGCTCGGCAATTTGATTGCGAACGTCTCATTACCAATTGAGGTAAATTCATCAGTGCGTTGTTAGGGTGTGCAGCAGAGAGTAGCGATGGGTGGATGGTTGTTGTAGTGTTCGTTACTATATTACTCCGTTAAATCTCATTAGCTGTTTGATCATTAACCTCTTTGGGTTTCATCTTGTCAATTATCGCGTACTCCCTTCTTTCGCAGTTCTAAAGAATCTTCCTAATCATCATTCAATCGTTTCACCATCAACTCTACCCATATAATATGCATACCCAAGTGCAGTGAATGTTCACGTATTTTCTTATACAAATAAGGTGAGTGCTACCTGAAATACACTTATCAAGGGGCAAATTTGCCGTAAGATACCATATAAATTGATTTTATTTGTTTTTTATCATTTCTCGTCAGTGTTGAGAGCCAAATACAATTCAAATTCCAATGAGACGTAATTCTTTGTTTTAGCGCCGACTTTTCTTTCAATTTCATCCGATTCGTCTACTGGGACTGAGACAGAATCCCTGAAGCACAATGATTTTGACACCCTGAATACCAAAAATTCTGATGAATCCCCAGGAAAATGCAACGTTAAGCCCTCCAAAAAATCACACAGGAGGAACAAAGAAGAAACCGGCCAGTTATCTACCATATCTTGTAAAGTATATAATCCGGTGGGTGGTTACTCTAGTAATTATAACCGAAGCGAAACCCACGAACATTCATACTCAAAATGCAGCAAAACATCTATTCGCCGTCGTTCAAAAGATCTGAATAAACAAATGCACACAGAGACAAGACCATTTCAATGTGAACATTGTGGTCGCAGCTACCAACACAGGAGAAGTTTAACTGCACACATTCACACTTGCATCCCACAAGCTGAGACAAAACAGGACTCGTACGTGTGTAAATTTTGTGACCAAACATTCTTGCTAGAACTTCACCTCAAAAAACATGCTGAGTTGCACACAAATGATGCACATTTCAACTGTAAATATTGTGGCAAAATATATCGACACGAACGAACTCTTAATGCACATACACCTGCATGCAAACAGCGTCCTGTGAACGAAGATGCCTCAAACGCTCCTTTGGTGTTTGCTTGTCACGCATGTGGGAAGTCTTTTCGGAAGAGTTATACCCTGGCACAGCATGAGCGAACACATTCAACGGAAAAGACATTTCAGTGTGACGTTTGCGGACATGTGTATCGGCAGTTTGCTAGCCTTTGGAAACACAAATTTGTAAAGCACATAACTGAGGCTGAATTGAATTCAGGCCCAAACCAATGTTCAGTGTCAGGGATACAATAAAAAAACACAAATGATGCTGACAAGCAGATCAGTGTACTGCCTTCAACCAAAAAACTTTTTATCATCATTAAATATACAGTATGTAGTATGTTTTCCCATATTTTATTAATCCTACATCGTAAACAGTGCCAATTTACAGTGGGCAAGGAGCTACATTTCGAGCTTGAAGACGTTCTGGCTCCTGGACTTTGTCAGACCTCACATTTTATATCTTGGGAACGTCAAACAACCAGGCCTTGAGTGTGCCAAAAATTCCAATTAGTTTCTTTCAAGTTATCATTAGCTTACTAGCGATTTCCTGCACTTTTCACAATGAAGGATTTTACTGACCCAACAACTAATATCTAAACAGTCATAAGCCGAGTGCAAAGAATTTATAGGTAAATTCTACTTGAAACATCTAATTAGGAATACTGAAATAAAGTCAAATCACCTACCAATAATTGAAAGAATCTACGCGCCGTATAAGACATTATGACAGCATCACTTTTAGAAGCTCCGACGGTATGCAGCTAACTTTGTATGGATTCTCAGAAATGTATAAATTATCTCGCTGGTCATCTACATTAAAGTTGTCCTGGCGTTGGTACCCTAGTGGATAAGTTTCGTACATTCTGAGGGACACAAATTCCAGGATGACACCGTAGTAGCCCAAAAAGACCCTCATTTCACTTTCGTTTGAAGAAACAATCGCTGTTAACTACACCTAAATTGTCTGACCAGATGCTTTAATCACTTGTGGTAGTGGTCAGTTACCCGATTTACTATAGTTTTATCTTCTAAACTCAGTTGTAAATTCGTAACCAAAGCATGACTAGTGGAGTCATTTTGGGTTTTCTTAACATTACTTTTCCAGTTAAATATATCAAGTAAATACCATCCGGAGTTTGTTTCCCGGTACAACCTTCCTCCTAAGTACTCTGTAAGACAACAATAGAATGAGGAAAAGATGCAAATCCAGCAATGTGGAGACATTTTTCTTAAAGTTGAGAGGCGCTAAACGAATTGTAATAGTACAGAGAGATTTGAGGGTTTTCAGCGGGCAGTCATCTATAAGTAAGGCTGTTCCATCCTTATGGGTTATTGGCAACAGATTTGAGCTCCCAGCCACACAGTTATTAGTTTGAGACTGGTTCACGAACAGTTGATGAGCAGGTTGAATAAGACTAATAGCCGAGAGCGCTGAATTTTGAGTTATGCACTGCCGAAGATTTCCAATGAGAAAAAAACAGTTGTACAGTTTTTCCCGAGTTTTCGGCACCGATAATCTACCTGATTTTCAATGCTATGATTGTCGGTTAAATAATTTAGCGGGAACAATCCTCTTAAATTTTAGGCTCATACTAATTATTTTTTGCAGTTTTTCTGGACTTTAGCTAACACTGTACATTATACCTTGCCCCAGAAGCTGAGTCCTTCGTGATCCGGAACTGAAATTCTACCGGCAGTCATAATCAAACAAAATTGCAAACGTGAACACAGCCACCCCACAGAATTCATCGTTGGGTTATTTTTGTAGAGATTTGTTTGTCTCTAAATTTCTTCCAGATCAAACAAGCTAAAGTTCGAATTGTCCCTCTAAGAACACTCTCTGAACCTCTGGATATACGTGGTTAGAGACCCTGAATACTTTCAGTATCCAGGGTAGATAGACTAATCGTACATACTTATTTCTACAGCCGACATTAGAACCATCTTTATGCACTATGCAGTTGGCTGGTTTCTCGAATTCTTTTCCGATAGCAGTTTCTAGAGGATGGCGCACCTGCTTGACAACCTGTGATTATGTGATCCACTTCCGATGCTTGTGATGTTATTTTTTGTCAGAGTGGCAGGTCATTTCCAAGCTACAGTTTGAGATTACTGTGCTTTTTCACTAATTTTTCTGTGGCACGATGATTGCGATAAATGATAAGAGTTAGGGTCTAGAATTTATGGTATATCCGCTAAAATTAGCTGAATTTTTGCGCACAGTGTAAATTTTTAAGTTTGTTTGATGTAACAGCAGATGCTATCCGTTGACTTCAGTCAAGCCGTGCATTTCTGTGACATGAAATGGCTTGTAAGCAACAGGTTACACTGCTAAATTACTACCGTGTGCAGAATAGCCCACCAGACATCAGTATGTAAGCTGTCATTTTTAGTCGTTGCGCGTCATGAACCGGTTCGTGTTTCATATTGTGATGAGCCGCGTAATGCCCTCTCTGGATGGGATGTTTCCATACTATGTTTGCTGGTGTATATGGAGACGTTCGCGATTGGCCGCCTCATTATGGGGCGGCCGACCACAATTCCTGCCCGTTTCTACACGACAATATCTAAACCAAGCCGGCCAACTGTTCACCCCTGGAAGCGAACACTGCGCCCCTCTCCGGCACATCAGTTTATTCCAACCAGCAGGGCTGAGCTCGGTACCAAGCACAGAAATCGATTTTGCTGGTCGTTCACCCACACTGCACAACTTGTTTAGATCACAAGCACTTTACCTATGGTTAGACTTTCTGTCCGTTTGCTAAACTTCTTTCCCACAATTCATCTTTCCTCTCATTTTTTTAGTGTCAGTGTATGATTCTGGACTGAGTATTGATCCTGTCAATTAAACTCGACGTATAAGTGATGTCTTTTTGCATGTCTACCTTAGTGAAAAATTGGGTCAATGGATATGTGCGTGATTGCTCAATTCAACACAAAAAACTATGTTAAGTGTGGGTGAGCTTGTTTGCTCTGTCTTTTGACTCCAGAAGGAGGTCTAAGAGCCTAGGATCACAGATATCTGCATTCCTACCACTTAAATTCATAATGCAGGTGTTTTATTTTAGGCAGGTAATGGTCACGGAATAGTGTTAAAGACGGTCAACAGACAAAAATGTGGCGAAAAAACTCCAGAACGCACCCAAAATTGGTTAAATTTGAGTGGTCGTCCGCGCAGTTGGTGGGGACAACAATAAACATTTTGCGGAAAAGACAGTCAGTGAAACCCAATAGTGTTTTTCTGACGTCACTCTTCTCGTAGCGCACTTCTAGCCTATCGAAGTGGTCATCAGTGTGCATGAACCCCAAAGCAAACTATACCATACTGTGTTGCCCTAGGTTCACTCTGTATACAGAACGATTCTTGTCTACACGAAAACAAGGACACAGTGCACAGTGTATCCTAATGAGCGCATAGAAAATTAATAAGAACAAGAATCGCACACCAATTTGTATACCGAAATCCCTCAGGTTCTCAGTAACTTGGACGTCTTATTCCAACCAAATCGATTCTTTCCATCTGCCTGAAGAATAGTGGTCCCTGTAAACATGCGTTTTTGGTGAACGAAAAGACGGTTGAATATAAGACATGCGAGTACCTACCTGCAAGTGTCTATTCGCAATTTCTGGAAAATGTCGCCTGCGTAATCCAAGATTATGGTTAAAGAAGTACTGAGAGCTTTGCGCATCAAGCACTTCCTCCGTGCACAGGAAGAAACAAGCGACCATTACTCAGGTCACTATAAAGCATTATCTTCTATCGTGAAGTCCCTCGGCAGCCAGCAGTCACTGGATTGCCGGATGATACTCAGGTCTTGGTAAGTCACGAACTGTGCCTCATTTATATACGGCAATTTGAGTTTGAGGAGGTGTGCTGTAAACCAGTTTGGCCTGGCCGCCGTTACCAGTTTTCGCAATAAAAAACAACGTAGTGTCTACGGGAGAGCCATCTGAATTTCATGCAAATCTCCCGTCCATAAAATTTTTCAGCTTGATGTTTTTTACACCTTATGAGTTGCTTTGAAGCAAACACCAATATCTTGAACATAGTTCCTAATGAAATGTGAGGCCACCTGAATCCCCTGTCAACGCCAGATTAATTTTCTGGTGAGTATTTATCGCAACGCACGTATGATATGATGTTATTGTAGAAAATATGGTTAAGTGATGTTCGGGGGCTCGGTTTAATTTATTAGTCCCTTTGAAGACGAAACCCACAGTTTCCGTCAACTCTAAAAACAGTACCGAAAGACTGGTTGTCCGTAAAATTGAGATGATCCGGTGGTCTGGTATAATCTTTGGCAGTGCTTCAAAGTAAATAAACTCATAGTTGCGAGAAATCACTTTCACTCTGTATCATGTAACTGCTTTTTTACAAGTGGTAAACAAGTCAATGTTGTTATTTCCGAACACGATACTTGGTACACTTGTACATTAGCGACGACAGCATTTATTGCCCAATCACGGAGTGCATTGTCGTACGGTGCGGACACATCATGGATACGAGGGGTAAGTAGTAGCCGTAAAACTGGCTCCAGGTGAGCCATGAGGTCATCTTGGATGACCAAAGGTGGAGCTACAAATTCCATTTGTATGTTGGCCGAATTTGCAATTCCGTAAATATGCATATAGAATACACAAGCCGGATAAATATGTAATCATCACCATATATAGTTGCTCTCTCCCACAGTCTACGGAAAAAATTAGGTCTGAGGCGTCTTGTGGTGACACCAAAAATGGTCATGCAAATTTTATGGTCGTGGAACATTGGTTGCAAACAAATTGCACGTAAGGGTGTAGACGCAAGCAAGATTACAAAGATTTTCACACATTTTTCGACAGCAAATCGTGCATACAGGCAATAATATCGCATGTGTAAGATTGTTTCAGGTATAAACTCAAAGAAAGCATTCAAAATTGTCCGTGAAGAAACTTGATGTCATAATTTTTAGATGAGTAACACACAAGGAACAGCTTTTTGTTCCCTTTGTGTTCCATGTTTCGGCTTGGCATTAAGAACATTCAGCTGTAATTCACAGTGCCACTGAATGCGCAGTTGAGTCATGTCTGTCAGCGTCATCAACCACTGGTGAGTTGGATTCCACGGTATCCATCCAGGGAGATAGCAGTTGTCAGCCCGACCGAGTCCACTGGTCAGTGTTTTGGTGGCCAGATCAGAGACTGCCTCCCTCTCGGTCGCTTCCGCCGGGCGAAAGGAGACGCGGAGTACATGTCCTAACCAGCGTTACGTGTGAAGCGTGAGTAACTCATTCATCGTAGAGAGAGTTTCTTTTTCCTAAAACCACCTGGCATACCTCAACTTCGCTAACCGGTGTTCCCACCAAACCTGACCAACCCTTCGGAGTCACCGAGGTCAAACACTGACAGCTTCAGTAGTTCTCCGTGTGTAGAGGCCATAAAGCATAGTGATCCAGTCGTATCGTTCTTCCCGGTATTTTCGGTATCGATCAGCTTCACGTGAATGGCGAAAGCCTCACTAGAAATTCCCAAACAAACTCGCACTACACTCACTACACCACACGCTTATATTAATAATAACAATAATAATAATGTTTATTCCCAACTGGCCCTGACCACTCAGGGACTTACCCCATTTGGTGCGTAGCCCGGTAACCGCAAACCTGTCGGATCGAAGTTTTTTAGTGTCCAGCGGCCCACAACAGCATGCACGCACGGAGGCAAGAAATTAAGGTTTCCGGTTAAGAAGAATATATGAGAGCAAAATACTCTCTTTGCGATGAACATGAGGACATTGCTTCAGATTCATGCAGCCTAACAAATATATGTTGTGTTATTATTATACGTTATGTTATTATGTGAAATATTATTTCATTGACTTTCGGGCTTTTTGGTTCGATTAATCGTGAATGACTGCTGACCGTCCTCTTAGCTGGTGGCGGTCCTCGAATTTGGTTAACCACATCAAGATCCATTACTCATTATTGAAAGCTCTATTTTGGGTTAGCGACGTGGTGACAAACAACTGTTTATGCGAACGGGGTATGGGAGAGATGCACTGCCATCAAGAGCTCCTGATGGCTGACGGGATACGCTTAGGATAGATCTCTATTGGGTGGTGGCTTAGATGAACTGCAACCTTTAGATGATCTAACAAACCAATTTAGTGACCCTCCCCTGGGATATTTCCAGGAGTGGCATGTCACGACTGATCAGTGGGCCCCCGGCATGAACGGTATGCTCTACGTGAGGTCTGACGTATGGGGATAGCATTGGGGTGACGACTGCGGTTTTAAAAGGCCCTTGGTATGTTTTTCCAGGCCGTCGCTTCTTCAACCGGGAAAATTCGCCCTCAGAAATGCTTCGCATTCACGCCGCCGGCTATGCTGATCGGCCTTGAAGTCAGCACAAACCGTGCCCTTTAAAATAGTTCTCGACCGTCCTAAGCCGAGTATTTCGTTGAACTCCGAGGCGACAGCTGTATCCTTGACATGTTGAAGGACGGCCTGGGCGCGTACATGCAGGTAGAGGACTTGATCCTGTATGTATTGAAACCAAACCCTCTTATTCATGGATTCACGGATTAATACCCGGGTCAATTTTGTTCTTGTCGTTCAGCGGCTGTCGTACACCCGAAAGGCACAAGCAAAAAAGGGTGTAGCACTGGTCTCTAAGTTCAAAGCGCGGAGCAGTATGCTTGCCAGCACGAGGACTCGCACAACAAAGTGTCTAATAGCGCTTTGAACTGGGTTCTAGAAGGTGCGTGGACAACCGCTGGAGCAATGTTATTCCACGCAGCTACTACACGAAATGAGAAAAAAATTTGCCTAATAAAAGTGTTCGCTCTGAGCTTGAAAATCTTCTTACCATGTCCCCGCCATGTGTTTGCTGGCTCAGCGGTGAAAAACCTGTTGGCCAAACCTTGTTCAAACAGGGCATAAGTAAGAATTAGGCCCCCTCGGAGGCGGCAATAATCGAAAAGAAATAGGTCAAGCGCCGTGAGACGCATTTCGTAGTCCACGGATTTAAGGCCGGCAACCATTTTCGTAGCAGCTCGCTGGACACGCTCAATGTGGGTTACGTCCTTCGTGCGCCCTGAGTAGACTAATTGGTTAGCGTATTCAAGAAGCGGTCTGACGTAGGCCCCATGGAGTATTTGGAAGTCCATGCGAGTAATACGGGAGAAGGTGCGCCGGATCATCCGTAGAACGGCGAATGCCTTTTCGGCCGATTACTCATAGTGCAGTGAGAAGGACATGTTTGCTGAGAGCCAGATGCCGAAATCCTTTTTGGCATCTATCTTCCTGATGTCTTCTGGTCCATTCCCACCATGCACAACATAGGCGTTCGCTGAGTCTCCTCCAAATGACATATGGACGCACTTCTCGTCATTCAGAGGAAGGTGCCAGTCGAACGACCACTGCTTTGCAGCGTCTACATCCATTTGGAGGGCACTGGCATTAGAACTCCAGGATTTCAAGTCGTCCGCAAAAAGTAGACATGGACTTTCAAGAACGTCTGGAAGGTCGTTGACGTATATCAGAAACAGCAGTGGTCCTAGAACGGAGCCTTGGGGAACTCCAATGGAGACCAGCGCTGGAGAAGAGTAGGTCAAGCATACTTTCACTCGAAATGTTCTGTCTGATAGGAACGCCATGATCCAGAGACTCGTAAGACTCGAGTTTGTGGAGCAGCGGGACGTGTGGGACTCCATCGAATGCTTTCGAGAAGCCGAAAAATATGGCAGCTGATATGAGTTCCTCGTCCTTGGCTTGGGTTAAGCTGTCCATAAATACGAGCATGTTCGTCACGCAAGAACGGTTTGGGAGAAATCCGTGTTGAACTGGAGATATCAAGTTGTTG